>PVLD010014992.1:0-50289 GCA_004027595.1 Dinomys branickii
AAGCTTTTCATCTGGAGCTAACGATCCCACGAAATGGTGTTTACGACTTTACCCCGAGGGCCTCAATGAAGAAAGCGAGGATTACCTGTCCCTATACCTGCTTCTGGCCAGAGCTCCACGGAAGGAAGCTCAGGCAAAATTCAAATTTTACATTGTGAATGCCGAGGGGGAGAAAACGAAAAAGATTTCGAGTCGCAAATTGTACACATTTGTTGCAGGCCAAGAGTGGGGTTGCGCCAAATTCATGCTTCGAGAGGCTCTTTTGGATGAGGCCTGTGGGCTTCTCTGCGATGATCAGCTCATCGTATTCTGTGGGGTGAAATTTGAAAAGCATTCATTCCACGAGACTGCCGGCCAGAGGAGCACGAAAATGCTGAAGGCTCCTGAGTGCAGCTTGGCGGAGGAGCTAGGAGCGCTGTGGAAGAACTCCCGGTTCCCCGACTGCTGCGTGTGCGTGGCCGGCCAGGAATTCCAGGCTCACAAAGCCATCTTGGCAGCTCACTCCACGGTCCTTAGTGCCATGTTTGAACATGACATGCAGGAGAGAAGAACCAATCGCGTTGAAATCAGATATATGGATCCCGAAGTTTTTCAAGAAATGATGTCCTTCACGTACAGCGGGAAGGCTCCAAACCTCGACAGAATGTCGCGTGAACTGCTGGCAGCTGCAGACAAGTATGACCTGGAGCGCCTGAAGCTCATGTGCAAGGACGCCCTCAGCCGCAGCCTCTCTGTGGAGAATGCCGAGGAAATTCTCATCTTGGCCGACCTCCACAGTGCACAACATTTGCAATCTCAGGCAATGGGTTTCCTTGGCTACCGTGCTTCCGAAGTCCTGCAGACCCCCGGGTGGGAGTCCCTGGTGGCGTCACACCGCCACTTGGTGTCGGTGGCTGATGCCTACTGCTCTCTGCTCACTGTGCGGTGTGCTTCCCTGGGGCCCCCGTGCAAGCATCTGAAACGGTGCTGAGATCCCGTGAGGCCTGCCGCACCGTTTACGCTCCCCAGGCTGTGACGGGTGCTGCTGCCGCTGAAGCCTTGGTAGATGGGGCAATCTGTGGTGCTTCCCGTCTGCTGCTGAGGACCATCGAGCTGTGGAGCCTCTGGCGATAGCAAGGACTCCTTCCAAAGGGCAGAAATCGGAGATCGGGCCTGCAGGATTTAGTGCAATAGTCGCCCCCGCAGTGTCCTGAGCATCTGTTCAGAGGCTAAGGGAAATCTTGTCAATCTTTTGGCAGCTGGCCCACCCAGAGTGTCGCAACGCTGAGCTCAGACCGACACCAGACCCCCAACAGGGCGACACAGTAACGCCAGGAGCGAGAGTGCCCGCAGGAGGAGGCTTTACTACTTCCAGCCCATAGGTACAGGCCTCCCGCCATTCCTCCGCTTCACCCAGCTATGGGGACTGGACTTCTCATATGGACTTTGTACTGCTCCCTACCCTTTCTCTGGAAAACGAAATGTCACGTGGCTTTGCGCCGCTGTCTCCCTTGTCTCCTTTTTGCTCCTTCGGGGGGCGGGGGGAGAGGCCTTGTAAAGTTCATGGGGTCTTTCTTACTGGAGTCCCATGCAGGGACTGCACACTCCACGTTGCCAAATGACCCTAAGTAACTCAGGGTGCGGGGAAAGACAAGGGCCCAGCACTTGGAGTTGTTGAGCCAGAAAGACCCCTGCGACGGTCCTCTGGGCTCCCTTTGCCCTGGCTGGGTGACACCGGCGTGCAGTCTGGGCACAGGTCTGCACATCCCACCGGATGTAGTGCCCACCACCAGAGGGCTTCTCGACTGAACCCAAGGCGCCAAGCTTCACCTGCCTCATTTCAGCCCATACTCAGTCTCCTCGGCACCTCACTGAGTTGTGGATGCTGTCTTCCAGCATTCTTGGCATGCTTCCAGTCAGAGGCCTAACGAGCGCTTATAGTACCAACCAGCTCAAGCCAAACCGCAATCAAGAAATCGCGTTGAAAACGGTAGCTCCTCTGGCGGCTTTCCTTCCTGCTGCGTGCAGTGAAATACCTTCACGCATGTAATGAAGGAAATCTTTTCCTTAGGAATTGGAAAGCTTTCGCATAACCTGTAGATTGCTGTTGTCCCAGGACTCCCCACCATGGGAAATGGCAACTATACCCGTGGTAGATATTCAGTACACTACCTATTTTCCGGTAGTGAAATCCATCTATCTGTTGACCATCAGTATTTTCAGTATTTTCCTTGAGAAAACAGGTACCGCCACTGAAAGTTCAAGCTTTTCATCTGGAGCTAGCGATCTGATGAAATGGTGCTTACCATTTTACCCCAAAGTGCTGAATGAAGAAAGCAAGTATTACCTGTCCGTATACCTGCTGCTGGCCAGAGCTCCACAGAAGGATCCTCGGGCAAAATTCAAATTTTACATTGTGAATGTGGAGGGGTAGGAAACTAAAAAGATTTCGAGTCACAAATTCTGTAGATTTGTTGAAGTCAAAGAGTGGGGTTGCACAAAATTCATGCTTCGAGATGCTCTTTTGGATGAGGCCTGTGGGCTTCTCTGTGATGATCAGCTTACCCTCTTCTGCGAGGTGAAAGTGGAAAGGCATTCTGATGAGATTGCTTAGGTTTGTGTATTATGCATTGTTTTTCTTTCTCCAGTGAGCCTTGAGTGGTGCAGGTAGCATCAGTGTACATCTACAGCTTTTGGAGCAAGTCAACTCTTCCTGGGAAACTCCCATGGAGCTTGTCCTCATTAAATAATGAGGGATGCACATATGGCTGGGTGGGAATATGGTGAGGTGGCTGAATGCATCCAACATTCAGGTACATTCAGGTATCCATTTTGTTCCCCCTACTCCTATATCTTCCTCTATCCACTGAATACCAAAAGTGCTGATGGCTGTCAGCTCTATGGCAGAAAACACCCTCCTCTCTCATTCTCTTTTGTGGCACATGAGACCAGGCTTCAGGTCGTGCCCCAACAGGCTCAGCTGCCACCATTGTTCCACTATGAGCAGGTTATATACACTCCTCTTTGGTAATATCACCTCTGCCAAAGAGTTAACTTGCTCATATAGTTTTCTGATCACACTTCGAACTCCTGCCATGTCTTACTCTATAATTTGGTCAATCGGCTGAGTCTTTGGGGTCCTGTTTCTCAATGAGCTGTCATCCAGGGATTCTGCTTCACTTATCCAGGATAATATTTACGAAACCACAGCACCTCATTTTGACCATGCCTGATGCCAAGGAGAGAGATGCCAGGTTTCCAAGCCCCCTTGGACAGTGGACACCAGGGCAATAAACATTACTGAAAGGCATTGGCCATGTTGTGTCTCTTTTTGTCTATATTCAGGGCACTTCAATAATCCATCAGTGCAGAGTATCCATGATGCCTTTGGTGCTCTGTAAGTGGAGTTTTGTGATACGGTTTGGTTGCAAACAACCTGGTTGTGTCCTTACCCAAGATAAAATCCCTTTCCATATGCGGTTTCTACCAGAAAAAGATGCAATAGTTTATCCTCTTCTGGAGTGCCAAGAATTTGACTGGGATTAGTTTCTTTTCAGTAAGCTATCACCTCATAAAATATCAGACTTTATCTCTCACACATCCAATAGCCCCTGGCTAAGACAATGTTAGACTCACTGAGAAGATAATGGATTTCATTAAGCATCTGGTATATGCCCAAATTGGCACTCACTTTTTTTACATTTGTTTGAATGGCATCCTAGACAAAAATATTGCTTTTAAAGTGTTAGTCAGAGCATTAGTGTGAGAGTAAGAGATTGGTGCAACTCAAAGAAGAGTGAAGGAAATGAGTGGGCAACCTTCTACGGGTGGTCACTGTTTGTGTTATGTGGATGAAGATGCCTGGGTCCTTCTATGATCCTAACTTTTGTACATGCATGCACATTCTCCTAGTGAGCCCTTTTGCCCAGACAGTTGTTAATGTCCTTTAGGTTTATCCTGACTTGTAACAGAAATCAGTTGAATACCCAGTGTTACAGCCAGCTCTCTTTCCCCTAAAACCCCAGACATAGTTTTAATTTTGGACCCACCAATAGGGTAGAGGTTGCCTCATGAGTCTTGGCTTGTGTCTAATGCCCATCATACTGTGCCTGTCATAGTCCAGTGGTTTCACAACCCCAGTGGTAGCAGTATGCCTCTTTTTCATCATTGTATCTTTATGTGCAGTAGTTTTAAGATGCATATATAGTCCACATCTTACTAAGTCTATATCCGCTTTGTCTCATCTTATTGCTTTTTTCAGGACCTTTCAAGCAGGGAAGTATCTAGTCCCAGGATCAACTTTATCCCATCACTACTGGGGGTTCCAGAACTTGTATATGTGAATCATGAATTCATCATCTTGCTGGTTGCATGGGTGTCTTCATGAAGGCAGCTCTGTTCGCTGAAGTTGAACAGAGTCCTTCTGGAGGCACACAGTTATGTAGTTACAAAGATGTTCTCTGAGTCCAAGCAAAGAGTCTAATTTTAGGTGGGATCCAATCCTCATCAAGTTTGCTCACACAAGGAGAACTGGGATCAGGACAGCCAAGGGGGGGTCATCATGTTGGTTGAGTTGCAGCCAATTTCTGCTCTAGTCTTTGAGAATGATGTGGCATACAAAGCTCTGTTGGAGTTGGATGAGTCTCAGTCTCAGGTGCAGATAGTGGTGTGGGCTGAGTGGTTTCTTCAGGAAGTCCATTACCCACTTGGCTTGAGAATGGTGAATCCACAGAGAACAACCTATAACTTTAAAAGGGGTAGGCAAAGTTAAGATGATGTCATGTGTCCCCACCCACTTCAGCTGGAGTGCATCCACTCTCCAGGTTTTAATTAACACTTTACCTCCTGGTTCAAAAGAATGAATAACACAATGAATTGGAAAGGGATTTGCTGTAGCATGACCATCTGGAGTTTCTATAGAGTTCTTTGCAAAGCCTTCTTATAATCCTTCTAAAATGGGCAAAAGTGGGGTAGCCTCACATTTGTTATTTTGAATGGAGTGAGCTTACCCTAGTATGGGTTGTAATGGGACTGCAACAGAGACTTCAGAGCCATAGCCACCCAGTTTGCCCCAGTCTCTTGGCAAAGATTGGCTAGGGTGGTTTTTAGAGTTTAATTTGTCTTTCCACCTGGCCTGCTCTCAGCAGCAAATAGGCTGTGTATAGCTTCCAATTCAGCTCCAAAGCTGAGGAGAGGATCTGAACTACTTGACCCAAAAAGGTAGGTGCATTATATTAACCTACCATCATGGGTAGCCTGTACCAGGGAATAATGAACTTCCTTAAGGCTTTTACCACCTTCTTAGATGTCTCAGTTCCTATTATGATGGTCGTCACCTAGCCTGAATAGGTACAGATAAGAATGAAAAACTAATTTCGTTTCCACTAGTGGGTTTAATTTCAGTGAAGTCCAGATCAGTGTCTTTGAAGAGCAGCAACACTTGCCTCCGTACTCCAAACTCTTGCTGTGCATGTGAAACTGGATGATTGTGAGAACAAAAACAAATGTGCTACTTACAGATTTTCACAAAGTCCAAAGTCTAGAAATAAAAAATCGGTGGCCGAGCAACTCTGTCATAGCCATTTTTCCTAACTCCTCTATCACAAAATGCCCTACAGCCTCAAGGAGAAACACTTTTCCTCCTGGTGAAATTTGCCACACATTTTGTCCTGTGAAGAAACTTCCCTTGTGATTTGGCTCACTTTAACTCTGAATCTGAGTACTTAGAGAATTTGAAAAGTGGGGCCACTATGTATCAGGCCACAGGCAGCATTGCCCCAATAGCAGCTTGCTTAGCCACTAGGTCAGTGGCTCAATTTCCTTGAGCTTCAATTCAGTTGCCTCTTTTATGGTTCAGACATTGAATCCCAACTATTTGGTGGGCAGCCAAAGAGCCAGCAGTAAGTTTAGTATTGCTTGGGAATTTTTAATGTCTTTTTCTCCTTCAGCTAGATGGCCCTACTCCCAGTAGATGGCACTGTGCACATATAAAGTGGCAGAGGCATAGTGGGAGTCAGTATAAACATTTACTTTTTGTCCTTTCTTATCTCCAAGGCCCATGTGTGGGGAATTAGCTGAGCTCTATGCGCTGATGTTCCAAGAAGAAAAACATTACACTGGACTGTTTGATGGTAACAACTGTTGCTCCCACCTTTCAAAGTTCATTGATTACCATGATGCTTCCATCCAAAAACAGGGTCAAGTCAGGCCCCAGGAGGGCTGTATCCTATAGAAATGGTCTGGCTGTGTAGACTTCCTTGATTGTTTCCTTGTAGTCATGCTCAAGGGGCTCCAAAGTGGTCAGCAGGAATGCGGCAGGGTTGAGGGCCACTATATGTGATAGTAAGCCAGGGATCCTTGAAAAATGTTCTGTAGTACTAAGTTAGACTAGTACCTGAGAGCCTGTTACCACCAGGTAATCATAGTAAATTTTCCACTGCGTGGGGCACAAACACATTTAACATTTTGCCAAGATCACTTTAGCAGCTTTTTCACTGGTGTCGTGGTGGCTAGGTGACCCAAAAGCTAGAAGGCCATACAGTTAGCACACAATCCAATTTCTAAGACAAGTAGGCTATTGAACATTTCCACTGTCCCAAAGTGTGAGCCAAAGCACCCTGGGAAGTGGCTTCTTTCTCATGTATAAGTAGCAGAAATGGCTTAAGAATAACAGGCAGAGCCACAGCAGGGAATGTCCATAGTTTCTCCTTTAGTATTTCAAACACTCTCTGGGGCTCAGGATTGCATTCCACAGGAGGATCTTTTCCTGCGGTGAAAGCTTCATACATTGTTTGATGATGGCTACAAAATTAGGTACCCAGAGATGAAAATATCCAGCTGTTCCCAAAACCCCCTCATATTTTTCCTGAAGGCCTCTTAAGTCCCAGATGACATGAGTATAGGAGGGCAACATCATGCAAGCTCCAACCTCTAGCACAAATCTAAGAAACTGTACAGTTTACACTTATAGTTGAGGCTTTCTTTTTGACACCTGATATACCTTACTTTGTAACAGACTTAATAGTCTTTTTGTGCTTTCTTCTCATAATCCCTGAGTTACTGCTACCAACAGCAAATCTGCAATGTACTGCAGGAGAGATATCTCATGGTTTTTTTCACTAAAAGTCACCACATATTTGGACAAAGCTTCCCCAAATATTGTTGCAGCATTCGTAGATCCCTGTGGGAGCTTTGTTCAGGTGAGTTGACATTTTCACTCTCCCACTGGATCCTCCCATTCAAAAGCAAATATTCTTGAGATACAAAAGACAAAGGAGCTTTCCTTTGGGCATCCTGGGGCGGCAAGATAGTGGTGCAGATTTCCAAGAAGAGGAAGTTTGTTGCTAATGGCATCTTCAAAGCTGAACTGGATGAGTTCCTTACTCGAGAGCTGGCTGAAGATGGCTACTCTGGAGTTGAAGTCCGAGTTACACCAACCAGGACAGAAATCATTATTTTAGCCACCAGGACACAGAATGTTCTTGGTGAGAAGGGCCGGAGGATCTGAGAATAGACTGCTGTAGTTCAGAAGAGGTTTGGCTTCCCTGAGGGCAGTATAGAGCTTTATGCTGAAAAGGTGGAAACAAGAGGTCTGTGTGCCATTGCCCAGGCTGAATCTCTGCGTTACAAACTCCTAGGAGGGCTTGCTGTGCGGAAGGCCTGCTATGGTGTGCTGCGATTCATCATGGAGAGTGGAGCCAAGGGCTGTGAGGTCGTGGTGTCTGGGAAACTCCGAGGACAGAGGGCTAAGTCCATGAAGTTTGTGGATGGCCTGATAATCCACAGTGGTGACCCTGTCAACTACTATGTAGACACCACCATGCACCATGTGCTGCTCAGACAAGGTGTGCTGGGTATCAAAGTAAAGATCATGCTGCCCTAGGATCCCAGTGGTAAGATTGGCCCCAAGAAGCCTCTGCCTGACCACGTGAGCATTGTGGAACCCAAAGATGAGATCCTGCCCACCACTCCCATCTCAGAATAGAAGGGTGGGAAACCACAGTCACCTGCCATGCCCCAGCTGGTCCCTATAGCATAAAAGGTGTTCTTGGCAACAGTATTTGAAAATGGAGGCTGCTGCATGAAGACATTTAATAAATCTTGCACAAATACCTAAAAAAAAAAAGACAAAGGAATACAGAAAAGACAGCTTTCAAATCCAACACAGCATCCCAGGTCTGGGCTGGAGGATGCAGCCTCCATAAGGTATAAGGGTTGGTTGCTTTTGGGTGGAGAATTACAACCAGGGCCTTTCCCACCTGCAGGTCATGGATGGTGTTATACTTATTTGTCTCTGGCCTGTGAACTGGCAAGAAAGGTGTGTTGCAAGGGGAATGACAATCTCTCAGTATACCTGCCCCAAGCAATTGCTTAATACATGGTTTAATTCATTTTCTAGGTTCCATAACCATTGGGAACTGTCCTAAGTGGAACAGACTTGTGTGTCCCACTAACTCTGCTATTACTGGCAGGACATGAGTTGCCCGAGCTCTGGTATTATTTTCTGTCCAAAATTCTGGAAAACTTTAATTTAAGGAGAGAGACTAAATTTCTCCACATCAAGAGAATATAGTAGGTGATACTCCTCCTGCATAGGCAAGGATATATTCAACACATGAGCCTCAAGAAAGGATTCTCCTCCTGTGGTTAAAACAGTTTCCTTGGCAATAAAAGACATTTGAGCCCTAAGCTAGCAAAGATCTTGGCTGAGGTTTGGGAAAGGACAATTGGGCATAAGCCAGAAGGGCTAGCTACCTGCATATCCTCCAAGCTGAACCTGCCATGGTTTACAAAAAGCATAGGTTGATGTCTCAGTGGTCATAATTTCAATGTATATTTTCTGTCCCAGAGGAGGAGTTACTGGATGTGTAAGTACTGAGAGATCCATGATGGTGTCTATCGGAAATCTAACAGGATTTCCCCCTACATTGATGGCTAATATGGGTTCCCTGAGGCCAAGAGACAGAGACCCTCAACCCCAGCAATCTGAGGCTTCCTTTGATTCCATCACAAATACTTCTTTTTTCCTGTTTTTCACCTTTTCCCGTAGCTTTGCACAGCTCTCTTTAAAATGATCCTTCTCCTTGCAACAGGCACAGTGGTGAGGATCTAGGGCAGTGTGATGACTTCCTCTTCTTACCTTTTCCTCATCTTTCCCTAGCTCCTGACTAGGGCTCCCTCCTATAAGCTGCCAACTTTATAAGCTCCGTCCTTGTTTAAATTTCGATTCTGCATCCTCTATTTATGAAGCACTTTCTGGGCAATTAATGTCAGGTGGTTCAAGTTCATCCTTGCAAAACCTAACTTCTGCAGCTTGCAGTACATATCAGGTCCCACTGAGCAACAAAAGCCATATTAATGGCAGGAGCTTTCTCAGGTGCTTCTGGGTCCTGGGATGTATATGTCTGATGGGCCTGTGTGAGGCACTTGAGAAATGCCGTGGGGCTTTCAATTGATCCCTGATATACTTACACTACATTACGGAAGATAATGTGGTGATGAGCAGCAAAAGGAAGCCCCTTCCTTAGAGCATAGTGATGCTCCCTTAAAGCATTCGGACCATCATCACTGTTGTATTCCAGTTAAGGGTGTCACTGTAGAATGTGAGCCACTGCTGCCTATTTGCTGTGTGCAGGTCCCCCTGTGTCTATCCTTGCTTGCTCCTCAGCTACATTTTGAATTCTTTCCCTTTATTCTGAGGTGAACAGAATTAACATAATCAGTTAGCAGTCGTTCCAAGTGGTGCACTAAGTCTTCAACACTAAAGCAATCAATGTGATCAAAGCCTGCAGATGCTCTGAAAATGGGGGGATTCTGTGTTCTCTAATTGTATAGATCACTACAGGTGAAGGGGACATATACTAGAGTAGACTGAGGTTTCAAATCTAATCTCTTCATAGCTGCATGCTGGAGAGACACGATAGGGACTAGACCTGAGGAGGTGACTTCCTCTTTTCAGTCAGGTATGGGCTTGGAAGAAGGCTGCCTGCAATACGAGGAACAAGGAGCCAACTAGTCAGGGCTGTGGCATTGTCCTCCACTAGGCTGCCCTACTGAGGAGGGACCACTTGCTAAAGTGAGAGAGGCAGGCCACAAAGCCAGTGTGGCACAACAATCAGGGTAGTTCTGCAGTGGAGAGGGTGGACAAGGAGTGCAGCCATCTTTCCCGGTTGCTGAGACAAAAACAGGTTTCTGGGGACCTCTGATTGACTATAAGTACATGATCAGGAAATCCACGAACACATAGTCTAAGCCACTGAGGCAGCGTTTGAACTGCATTCAAGACATTCTGCATTCAAGAGTCTATATAAGGAAACTGATTCAAATGCCCTAGTTTCCCTATGCCTACATCCCACATCTTGCTGGCTGCATGAGAATCAATAGTCCCTTCAGGTTACCAGAGCACACCAAAAGAAGGCCACTTCACTTCGCACAGTGTGAAGCTTCCCTTTCCTCATTTTCATGCCTTAGTCCCCTCAGAACTTATCAAAGTTCTGGATCCTGCTTTCCAGCATGATTGGCTTGCTGCAAATAACACCCACAATGATTGCTTAGAGCACTCACACCATCAAGCCACATCACAACCCAAAAACCAAGGCTAACAAAGTTGAAAACAATAGTTGCACTTGTAGTGATGTGAAGCATTCGGGCCAGATCTGGATCTCTCTGAGCCTCTGGAGAGTTGATGCAGAGAGACAGGAAGGACAGGAGCAGGACCACCCCGAGTACTCCAATATAAATGACAGAATTCTGGGGCAATCTGAAGGCAAGAGTGCATTCTGGAAACACAGAACAAACACAAAGCAAACTATTCCTGGGAAATATCAATTGCCTTCAAAATTTAAATCACAATATTTTGGGCAGCAAAGAAAATATATTCCAATTCAGAAACAAAGTCTGAGGACTACCTCTGATCCTACTAAAAGAAAATCTTTAGCACATTTCATGGTCACACTGGGACCAAATGTCTGCCACTTCTGGGAGCCTGGGCCCCCCAAATTGTCAGTCTGGAAATCAAAAAACAAGTCCCCGCATGAGCCCAAAGAAAGGTTTAATAATTCAACTGTAACTCTTACCTTGTTGGAAAGTGGAGCTATATGGTCCCATCTTTGCTGCTGTAACACTCTGCCCCACAGTTGACCCATGTGGCCAGTGGAAAACCACGAGGGCTTCCCTTGTGTCAGTGAATAAATATTTCCTTCAAATTTAGAGTATATGTAGCTCAGGTCCCCCCAAATTTGACTTTTCTTGGAAAACACTTAGAGATATGCCATTATGGCATATATCAGACAAGGGCATTCATTGTCACCACTTATACATGTTTTACTGAAAGAATTAGCTCATGCAGCTAGATATGTAGGAGTAGAGAAAGAAAACATGGAAAGAAGGGAATAAAGCTGTCTTGTTTACTTTTCTCTTGTTGCTGAGACAAACTACCCAACACCCAAAATGAAGGAAGGAAAGGTTTATTAGCTTACAGTTGGTGGAGGTTTCAGTCCATACTTGGCTAGCTGAGGCAGAGTGGCACATGGTAGAGGGCAAATGTTCATGGCAGAAGAACACAGCAAAAACAGCAAGAGCAAAAGGGAGGAATGGCAGGGAAGCAGCCTATTTCCTCCCCTTACATTGTAAACAGGCTACCCCCACTCAGAGGATGTGTAGCTCTCACAGTCTCCATGCCCTCCTCTTCCACAGACTCAGAATGTAAACAAAGTAAGCACCCTGGCTTCCTGCTGAGTCACTCAGCCAAACCTCTGGACTTCCAAGTTGACATAATGTATCAACCATAACAATCCACCCCTTGTCAACTTCACAATCAGACACATTTCTTTAAGTCAGTTTCGAGACACAAAGACATAATATTACATTACAACCATAACATTTTGCCCCCTAAAGACTCATGCACATCCCTTCATACAAAAGCATTTAGTCCGTCTGCAAGAGTTGCCAAAGTCCACAGTTTCAGCATTGCTGAAAAGTCCAAGTCCCAAGTCTCCTCCAAGATGTAAGGCAAACTCCTAGCTATGGCTTCTGTACAAATGAAAAGTTAAACACTTCCAAAATTCAGTGGCACAAAATAAACATTACTATTCCAAAAGGTACAAACAGGGGGATACAGAGAATTGAGCAAAACAAGTCCAACATCCAACAGGGCTAACATTGTATCCTGTAATTCCACATCCAGCATCTGAGGCAACTTGTGGTACACTGTGAGCTCCAAAGAGCTTGCATGAGTCCATTCCTACGGCACTTCTAGTGGTTACAGCCTCCACAGTTTCTCTCTTATGCGTGCATTGATCCCCCCTTGCAGCTTTCCTCAGATGGTCCACAGTCCTGTCTTTTCTAAACTTCTGAGGCCTCCAGGGCACCTTTTGCTTCACACTCACAGCTTCACACATTGCCCTTCAGGGGCACACTTCCTGGCCTCCCAGACCTTCTGAAATCTTGGTGGGAGCCTCTTTAACCTCAGGACTTTTGCATTCTCCATGCACCTAAAGCCAGGACCACGTGGATGATGCCAAGGTCTGCTGCCACCTGGAGCAGTAGCCAAACTTTCCTCTCTCTTGGCTGTGGGGGTCGAGTGCTTGGATCGCTGGGCACACTGAATCCAATGCTGAGGAACAAATTCGCTATGCCTCCGCCATTCTGGAACCTGGTGTGGTGGCCGCTGCCGCCATTTTGGAACATGGCCCTCTGCAGCTTCCTTCTCAAGGCAAGGTCTCTCACCTTTACAGTTTTGAGGCTGCAAAGGGTGGAGACTTGCTGCTTCTTGTGATACCCTCAGGCAATCTTTTCCATTCTCTTGTTCCTTCTCAGCAAAAGAAATCTCAGCAGCTTTGCCTTTGCAGTCTAGAGCTTTACTGGAGCTTCCTTTCTGACCAAACTCACAACATTTTAAATCATCCCGCTGGGCTCTTTGCTGTTGAATGTCAATACAAATCTGGCTAAAAGCTGCCAACCATAGCCATGCCACTTCCCCAACATTCGACTGCCTTGAAATTTCTTTTGCCAGATTAATCAGTTTGCTGCCGCCATTAATCTCAGGCTTAGGCAAAGTCTCTGAACATGAGCAAAATGTAGACAAACTTTTTGTCAAGCCACAACATACATTATCTGGAGTCCAACAACAAACGCAGTCCTTCTTTCCAACAGAAACTTTCCAAACTCGGTCTTTACTGGCAGGATTTCTATCAGCCTTTTGGTCTTCTGAGCTCTGACCAGAATCTCCCAGATAGAACAGCCAAAGGTGTTCCAGTGCATTCCTTTCAGACAACATCTCTGAACCTTTCCAAACTAGTCCCACAAGTCATTTCCAAAGGCCTTGAACCACATGGTCAGGTATAGTCACAAGAACAACCCCACTGGACTGGTACCAAATTCTGTCTTGGTTACTTTTCTCTTGTTGCTGAGACAAAATACCCAACACCCAAAATGAAGGAAGGAAAGGTTTATTTAGCTTACATTTTGTGGAGGTTCCAGTCCATACTTGGCTAGTTCTGAGGCAGAGTGGCACATGGCAGAGGGCAAATGTTCATGGCAGTAGAACACAGCAAAAACCACAAGATCAAAAGGGAGAAATGGCAGGGAAGCAGCCTCTTTTCTCCCCCTACATTGTAAACAGGCTACCCCCACCCAGGGATCATGTAGCTCTTACACAGTCTCCATGCCTCCCTTTGCACAGGCTCAGGATGTAAACAAAGCAAGCACCCTGCCTTGCTGCTGAGTTACTCTGACAAACTTCTGGGTTTCCCAAGTTGACACAATGTATCAACCATAACAAAAGCGCTCACTCTTTCAATATGATAGGATTCATAGTAACTAAAGGGTATGGCAAGCAAGTAAGACTTTGTAGGACAACTGAAATATGCAGAAAATGAACCTTTAATCCACAATCTACAATGCATAATAAGTGCATTTAGATCAACCAATTATAAGGCACTGCTGATAGACAGCCTGGATGCACTTAATTGAATCCTGAGGCTGTGGAGTCTATCACTCGGTTTGGCCAATTCCCCAGTGCCAAGGACCCCTCACAGAGTCTTGTCATCCTGCCTCCTTTTTCTACCAATTAAACCTACCCTGACTCCTGACACGTTCAGAAATGGAGGAGTCAAACCTGGTGACCATAGACTTAATCCCAGCACTCAGTAGCCTGAGGCAGAACGATCCCTGGAAGTTGAGGGCTAGTTTGGAGTACCCACAGGGACCCTATCTCTAAAATATTACTAAAGTATAAATGAATAAGAAAAATAAATTGAGGAGTAGCAAAGCAGACCCTTTTCTGTAAATGGATAAAAGAGAAAGGTGGTGTGACAGTTAACTCACCGATTAGTTTGACTAAGACATGCCCAGCTTGATTTGATCTGAATACAGTGGGCAGGCCCACCCTATCAGAATAGGGTAGGGGACCAGCTTAATCAGAAAAGGGCAGGGAGACCCACCCTATCAGAATAAGTTGGGAAACCCTACCTATCAGAATAGGGTGGGCAGACCCACCCTAGGGTAGATTGTATCCTGAATGATATAAAAGAGAAAGCAAGAAGCAAGGGTTGCTTCTGGTTCTTCCAAGGAGCTGATCTTTGCTGGAAACTTGAACTTCCTATCCTGGCATCCAGCACAGACCCTTTGGCCTCCTGAGAGTAACACACACGGGACTCAGCACTGGACTCCAGGATTTCAACTGCGTCATTTGTTTCTGTAGCATGCAGAAAACCATTTTCATTTTCCCACACACGACTCTGAGGGTAGCGAGTGTAAGTATATCTTGTCAATTCTTAAATATTTGTTTACTGTTATTTTCTAATGAGCACTGATTGATGCAGGTAGGGTATTCCAGGTAGGTTACTTTGGGGTAAAAGAAAGAAAACCCCAGATTTACAATGACATATCAAAAATAAATAGGAGTCATTGAGTTGTTGTAGGAACAACACTATTTCAGTTTATTTAATCTTCATGAACTTTGAAGCAGAAAGCAAAAAGGACACCTATTGTACATTCTCAGAGATATTCAGGCAGAGTTCTGCCTTGGCTTCTGGTCTTCACCGGTTGGTACCGACCTGTGTCAGCCAAGCCCAAGGCCAAAATGAGGGACTCTCCTAGACTTGCTGTGTATGCTGGGTATGCAAATAAGGGACCCAGATCCCTCCATTTGTGACTTTTTCTTCTCCTGGGTGTTCTGTCTCTTTTCAAATGCAACAGTATCAGTGGAAAGCCTGGAGTTGGGATGCCGGCCAGCAGGGCATGGCTGTACTTATGTTAGTGTGGAGGATAGTGGTTTGATAGCTCTGGAGGGCACTGAAGCAAACTGTCCCAGTCAATTGGGATACCAGGGGGAGCAGGGGAAAGCAAGGGGGCAGGGCAGTCACTGTTCAAAATCACACTCTGCTATGTGCAGGACAGGGGAAAAATATTCACTTTGGCTCACATCCTCACCATGGTTTCTACCCCTTATGCTTCAAGACCCCAGGGGGGAAAAGTATACTCGTGCAGGCTGAGACAGATCTGGAGAGAAGAGTTTATTAAGGCCAATAACACAATGACATCCATGCATTTTCCATGGGCAACACTTCTCTGAAGGACACTCTAGTTATATGTGTCACAACTTTGGACTGCTTTACTATATTACCAGTAATGGGCAGGTGTGGTTAGAGAACCTGCTTGCCAAGAAAATCGTGCTGGTTCATTTTTCTAATCCCAGAATTCTTGTAGACTTAGGCAACAGGAGCATGAATTACGTTTCAGCTGTGGAAGTCCAGTGAGTTAATGAGACCCTCTCTTAAAAAATATTTAAAGGACTGGAAATGTAATTTATTGGCAAGAACATAGGTTCAATACCCAGTATCAATGAAACAGAAGTGTACTGTGTCATTAATGCCATTAAAAACCTGACTTTTAAATATTTTTTGGTCAGGGGATTGCTGTGCACTTCGGGCTGTCCTCAAATTTAGCAATCCTTCTGCCTCAGAATCCTGAGTGCTTGGATTATAGGAATGTACCACCAGACCCAGGGCAATGAGACTTTGTGAAGGAGCTATTTTTCTGACTGATTGAAAAACTATTCAGAAGTATCTGATATACTAGCAAGTCTTGGTAAATCTATTTCTAAATAACTATTTTCTCAAATATTCAGATTGGGCTACCTGCTTCCTGACTGCCATACTGCACCATCCGTCTTGGAGCTGCTGACTGGAGTGAAGTATCCACAGATAGGTGAAGAAAGCAATTTTGTCCTGGGACTAGAGATACCCTGGGCAACTTTCAGATTGCCCGTGTCCAAGGACTTCCCACCAGGGGAAATGGCAAGCAGGCTCATAGTTGATACTCAGTACACTACAGACATCAAAGTGGTGAAATTCACATATCTGTGGACCATCAGAAATTTTAGTTTTTGCCAAGTGGAAAGAGGTACAGCCATTCAAAGTTCCAGCTTTTCATCTGGTGTTAATGATCAAATGAAATGGTGTTTACGAGTATACCCCAAAGGGCTCAATGAAGATAGCAAAGATTATGTGTCCCTATCCCTGCTTCTCGTCAGTTGTCCAAAGAGGGAAGCTCGGGCAAAATTCAAATTTCACATTGTGAATGCCAAAGGAGAGAAAGCCGAAGGAATGTTGAAAGAAAAAGTTTGTAGTTTTGTGCAAGGCAAAGCCTGGGGATTCAAAAAATTTATCCTGAGAGATATTCTTTTGGATGAGGCCAATGGGCTTCTCTGTGATGACCAGCTCAGCCTCCTGTGCGAGGTGAAAGAGGAGCGACATTTGACCAAGACTTCAGGTGAGAACACCACGAATATGGTGAAGGCTCCTGAGTGCGTGCTGGCAGAGGAGCTTGGAGAGCTGTGGAACAATTCCAGGTTCACAGACTGCTGCTTGTGTGTGGCCGGCCAGGAATTCCAGGCTCACAAAGCCATCTTGGCAGCTCGTTCTCCAGTGTTTCGTGCAATGTTTGAACATGAAATGGAGGAAAGAAGAAAGAATCGAGTTGAAATCAGAGATATGGAACCTGAAGTTTTTAAAGAAATGATGTCCTTCATTTACACTGGGAAGGCTCCAAACCTTGGCAGAATGGCACACGAATTGCTGGCAGCTGCAGACAAGTATGCCCTGAAGTACCTGAAGTTCATGTGTGTGGATGCCCTCTGCTGTAGTCTCTCTGTGGAGAATGCTGTGGAAATTCTCATCTTGGCTGACCTCCACAGTGCACAACAGTTAAAATCTCAGGCAATGGGTTTCATTAGCTATCATGCTTCTGAAATCCTGGAGACCTCTGGGTGGGAGTCCTTGGTGGTGTCACACCCCCACTTGGTGGTTGACGCCTACCGCTCCCTGGTTTCTCTGCAATGTGCTTCCCTGGGGACCCCATGCAAGCGTCCAAGGAAGTCCTGAGATCCATATGGCCTGACACACCATTTATCTTCCCAAAGCTGTGACCAGTGCCGCTGCCGCTGCATCCTGAGAAGACAGGGCAAGCTGTGGTGTTTCCAATCTTATACTGGGGACCAGTGAATCATATAACTTGTAGTGATAAAAAGAACTTGATTTTAAGTTCAGAAAGAAGAGATAGGAACTTTCGAATTTAGTTCAATAGTAGCCCCTACAGTGTCCTGAGAACCTATTCAGAGGTTAGAAGAAATCTTCTCAATGTTTTGTAATACTATCCACCCCAATTGTTTCAATGTTGAACTCAAACTGACACCAAACCCCTAGCAGGGAGACAGACCCACAAACGGAGTGAGCGTGACTACAAAAGGAGACTTCACTACCTCAATCCCAAAAATATAGGCCTCCTGCAATTCCTCTGCTTCACCCAGCTCTGGGGAATGCACTTCTCATCTGGACTTTGTATTGCTCTCTATCCCTTCCCTGTAAAATAAAAGTTCACCTTGATTTGCACTGTTGTCTAACTTGTCTTATTTTTCCTACATCAGAGGGAGAAAGGCCTTGGGAAATTCCAGGCTGTCTTTGTGACTGTAGACCCACCCAGGGACTGGCCACTCCACATTTCAAATTGTACTAAGTAATTCAGGGTATGGGAAAAGACAAGGGCCCAGGACTTGGAGTTTTGGGATCAAAAAAAAGAAAAACCCTGTGATGATTCTCTGTGCTCCCTTTGACCCGCCTGAGTGACATGGCATGCACTCTGGGCACAGGTTTGTACATCCAAGCAGTGGTAGTGCACACCAAAAGAAGGCCACTCAAATTCACACAGTGTTCAAAGCTTCTCTTGACTTGTTTCACCCCATTGTCCCCTTCAAACTTATGAAAGTTCTGGAAGCTGCCCTCCAGCATGGTTGGCTTGCTGCCAATCACAGTTCTAACAAGTGGTTAGAGCACCCACTTGCTCAAGCAAAATCACAAGCAAGAAACCAAGGCTAGCAGAGGTGAAAACAGTAGCTCACTGGTGGGGATGTGAAGCATTTTGGCCTCATTTGGATCTCTCTGAGCCTCTAGATGGATTCTACAGAGAGGCAGGAAGGGTGGGAGCATGAACACCCCGAGTTCTCCAATCCAAATGACCGAATTCTGGGCAATGTGAAAACAGGAGCAAATTTCAGAAACAGAGAACAAACACAAACAAAGCAAACTATTTCCGGGAAATACCAATGCCTTCAAGCACCAAATTACAATATGTTAGGCACCAAAACAAACATATTCCAATTCAGAAACAAAGTCTGAGGATGAACTCTGATCCAGTTCAAAGACAGACTCTAGCCAAATTCTCAGTCACACTGGAACCCACTGGCTGCCGCATCTGGGACCCTTTGCCATCCCCCTAACCCCCACACTATCAGTCTGGAAATTAAAAAACAATTCCCTGCATGAGCCCAAAGAAAGGTAGAAGATTGCAACTGTGAATCTTCCCTAGGTGGAAGAGTGAAGCTCTATGATCCCATTTTTACCACTGTAGCATTGTGCCCCACACTTGTGTCCCCAGGTAGCCAGCTGAATTCCACCAGGGGCCCCTTGTTTCAATCAGTAAGTATTTCCTTCAAAAGTGAGAGTAAACGTACATCAGTTCCCCCCAAAGGTATGATGTTTCTTGTAAAATAAGTAGAGATATGCCCTTAAAGGCAGAAGTCAGACAAGGGCAGTCATTGTCATTCTTTTTAAATATTTTACTGAAAAAATTAGCTCATGCAGCTAGATATGGGAAAGGGGAGGTACAAAAGTTGGAAAGAAGGAAATAAAATGCTCAGTATTTAATAGGATTATATTTCTAGAAACTACAGTGTATGGCAAGCTAATCAGGCATTGAAAGAAAAAGGAAATATGCAGAAACCGAAACTTTAATCCACAGTCTACCATGGATACTAAATCCATTCAGATCTGCCCGTTCTAGGCACTGCTGAAAGAAAGGCTGCATATGCCTAACTGAATCCTAAGGCTATGGATGGCATCACTCAATGTGGTCATCTGACAATGTCAAACACCCCTCACAAAGAGCCTTCTCAGCAGGTCTCCTTTTTCTACCAGTTAAACCTACCCTACATCCTTAGACATTCACAAGGAGAGAAACCAGAGCTGGTGTCCATGCCGGTAATCCAGGGACTCAGTAGCCTGAGGCAGAAGGATCATCAAAGTTGAAGGCCAGTGTGGAGTACATAGAAAAAACCTGTTTG
The DNA here is from genome assembly GCA_004027595.1 of Dinomys branickii. Classification (NCBI taxonomy): domain Eukaryota; kingdom Metazoa; phylum Chordata; class Mammalia; order Rodentia; family Dinomyidae; genus Dinomys; species Dinomys branickii. The sequence goes on from PVLD010014992.1 coordinate 19,598, forward strand.
AAAAATCTAAGAAAAAAATAAATAAATGAATAAGAGCAGAAGTTCAGCAGTAGCAAAGCAGACCCTTTTTTTCAGTATGTATAAGGGACAGGTCATTTGATAGTGCACTACGTCCATCAGTTTGAGAAGACATGCCCAGTTTGATTTGATCTGAATAGGGTGGGAAGAGTCACCCTATCAGAATGGAGCAGGAATAGCACCTTATCAGAAAAAAATGGGAAGACTCAACCTATCAGAATAGGGTAGGCAGACCTATCCTAGTGTGGATGATATTCGGAATGGTATAAAAGAGAAAGCAAGAAGCAAGGGGCCCTTCTGTTTCCTTCAAGAAGCTGATCTTTGCTGGAAACTTGGACTTGCTATCCTGGCATCTAGCACAGACCATTTGGCCTCCTGAAGCGACCTCCACACTGGGCTGCAGGATTTCATCTGCGTCCTTTGTGTGTCTAGCATGTAGACAGCTGTTTTCGTAGTCCCACGCATGACCCTCAGGGAAGCCAGTGTAAGTGTATTTCATAAAATCTTATAGGTTTATTTACTGTGCACTGAGTTTGTTTCTCAATAGAACACTGAGTGATGCAGGTAGGGATGTTTCAGTTGGGCTACTTTGGGGTAAAACAAACAGAACTCCAGCTTTATGAGGACTTAGCAAAAATACATAAGAGCCACTGAGTCTTTGCAGGAACAACACTACTTTAGTCTTGCTTCAGGCTCCTGACTGCTGAAAACGCAGGGATATGGCACCAAACCTCAAGCAAATGAAACTTCTCAGGGAAAGTATTTCTTTCAGTGATCAAGAAACTACTCAGAAGTGTCAGATAGACTAGTGAGTCTTGGTCAATCTATTTCTGAAGAATTCTATTCTTCAATCTACAAATTGGGATACCTGCTTCCTCACTGTACTACCCTACCTGGTTCAGAGCTGCTGACTGACGTGAAATATCTATGAAAAGGGAAAGAAAGCAATCTTTGCCCTGAGAATTGGAGCACCATGTGTCACTTTTGGATTGCTGGTGTCAAAGGACTCCCCACCAGGAGAAATGGCAACGAGGTGCATAGCCCACACTCAGTACACTACAGACATCCAGGTAGTGAAATTCTCCTACTTGTGGACCATCAGCAATTTCAGTTTTCGCCTGGACAAAATGGGAACAGCCATTCAAAGTTCAAGCTTTTCATCTGGAGCTAATGATCAGATGAAACGGCATCTACCAGTATACACAAAAGGGCTCAGTGAAGAAAGGAAAGATTACCTGTCCCTATCCCTACTTCTGGCCAGAGGTACGAAGAAGGTAACTTGCACAAAACTCAAATTTTACATTGAAAATGCCGAAGGAGAGAAAACCAAAGGAATATCATGTGACAATGTTTGTAGTTTTGTGCAAGGCAAAGATTGGTGATACAGGAAATTCATCCCTGGAGATATCCTTTTGGATGCGGCCAATGGGCTGTGATGACCAGCTCACCCTCTTCCTCAAGGTGAAAGTGGAACACCATTCTTATGAGATTTCCAGCCGGAACACCACAAGTATAGTGAAGGGTCTTGAGTGCGTGTTGGTAGAGGAGCTAGGAGAGCTGTGGAACAATTCCGGGTTCACAGACTGCTGCTTGTGTGTGGCCAGCCAGGAATTCTAGGCTCACAAAGCCATCTTGGCAGCTCATTCCCCTGTCTGTAGTGCGATGTTTGAACATAACATGCAGGAGAGAAGGAAGAATCGTGTTGAAATCAGAGATATGGGACCTGAAATTACTAAAGAAGTGATGTCCTTCATTTACACCGGGAAGGCTCCAAACCTTGGCAGAATGGCACTCAAACTGCTGGCAGCTGCAGACAAGTATGACCTGGAGCAACTGAACCTCATGTGTGAGGATGGCCTCTGCTACAGCCACTCTGTGGAGAATGTATTGCAAATCCTCATCTTCGCTGACCTCCACAGTGCACAACAGTTAAAATCTCAGGCAATGGGTTTCATTAGCTATCATGCTTCTGAAGTCCTGGAGACCTGTGGGTGGGAGCCCTTGTTGGTGTCACAGCCACACTTGGTGGATGAAGCCTACTGCTCTCTGGTTTCTATGCAGCATGCTTTCCTGGGTCCTTCATGCAAACATCCGAGGCAGTCCTGAGATCCCATATATCCTAACATACCATTTATCTTCCCAAAGCTCTGACCAGTGTTGCTACCACTGAACCCTGGGTAGACAGGGCAGTCTGTGGTGCTTCCAATTGCATGCTGGGGCCCAGTGAGTCATATAACTCATAGGGATAGAAAGGACTCCTTTTGAAGATCAGGAAAAAGAGATAGGACCTTTTGAATTTAGTGCAATAGTTGCCTCTATAGTGTCCTGAGAATCTATTGAGAGACTATGAGAAATCTTGTTACTCTTTTGTCATATTTTCCACCCTAATTGTTGCAATGTTTAAATCAAACTGACACTAAAGCCCTAACGAATAGAAAGACCAACACACGGGAGACTGAAAGTACCCCAAAAGGAGGCTTCACTAACTGAAGCCCATAAATACAGGCCTCCCGCCAATCCTCTGCTTCACCCAGCCCCGTGGATTGCACTTCTCAAATTGACTGTATATTGCTCCCTATCTTTTCCCAGTAAATAAAATTTCATCTTGCTTTGCACTGTTGTCTAACTTGTCTTCTTTTTCCTACATCAGAGAGAGAAAATCCTTAGAAAATTTCAGGGTATCTTCATGACTGTAGACCCACCCATGGACTGGACACTGCAGATTTCAAATGGCCATAAGTCATTCTGCGGAAGGTGGAAGACAAGGGTCCAGGACTTGGTGTTTTGGGGACTAAAAAAACCTTTAATGAATCTATATGCTCCCTTTGCCCTGGCTGTGTGACACTGTCATGCAGTCTTGGCACAGCTCTGCACATCCTATCAGTGGTAGTGCAGGAACCTTCCTGTTTCCAGTGGCACAGATCAGTCATCTGTTGCCTCGAGCAAAATGAGCAGAAAAAGATACTCACTTTTAAGAAAACTGAAAAGAAGGAAAAAAAATTTTGCAGGATCTGTTTGTGGGTTGCAGAATTATTTATGTTGAGAGAAGCAAATTTTACTCCTCCCAGCTGTACTAACACGTGGCTCTTTCTGATAGTTCCTCATCGCTACAAGTCTCAAAGAAGCTCTCTCGCTGTTAGCACTTACTGCTTGCAAGAACAGTATACACGCTTTTTGTTAGGTTTACTGTGCAGAAGAAAAAAAATGTGAAGAGGGCCTTTGCTCTGGCCACAAAAAGGAGAGCACTGCTTGCATCACTGGGCTCCTCTGAGGTAGCTTATGGAGGCTAGGGGTTTGTGAGGGCCCTGGCAGGGGATGGGCTTCAGGCATGGGTTCAGTGACCTGTTAGGAGCTGACTGGGGTTTTCTTCACATGCAGGACATTAAAGAGGAAAATGTACTGAGGGCAGGCAGGAACCTGTCATTCCTGTATTTTTGGTTGTTAAGAATGGGCTATGACTCTCTCAGACTGTTTCCTGATTAAATGGGGACATCTGTTTGTGGGTGAAAGAATTGACAGGATGACAGTCCATGCCCATTCAGAAGCTGGTATCAGGTGTTTCAGCCAGGATGAGGAGCTCCTCATTAGTGAAGGCATGCATCTCTGATTGAAGAAACCTTGAAAAATGTTTTAAAAGGCGGGGTGCTATGAGTAAACAGGTCATCTTCATGATTTCAAGACCCACAAGAAGAAGCAGGAAAGGTGACCATGAACCCAATGTGTCATTCCACCATGAGCAAGGTGAGGGGAAACAGTATTGACGTTTTCAGCTCTTGGCCTTTGCACTCTAGCCAATTATGAAGGCTTTTTACCCTGTCTGTGATGATTCCTGATTTGTTGATAAAGTAACCACATTCTTCTTCCAACATCGCAGGGGTGCCCATTTTCTTGGCTGTTGGGATATCGAGAGCTCGACAGTTTGGAAGGGTAACTGGTGCAAGGCTATTAATTTGGTCTTGAAGTGAGTGAATAGGAGGTGATATGTCACCTATTTTTTGGTGAAGTTTGAGGAAGAGTTGGTGATAAAGCTCTCTGGCATGAATGCTCATCTGTATTTGCCCTGCTGTGAAACAAATTCCAAGGACTTAGAGAATTCTCATCCCAATAATAAACAGAACATGAATAGCTCTTGTTTTGCAAGCCAGATGGATGTCCTGAGGCTGGGATAGGAGATACATTTCTACAGAATCTTGAGAATTTATCGTCAAAGCTGGGACCAGGAGAACTAACATGTGTGATCCTGTCCATTGAGGAGGGAGACAAGTATAAACTCCTTTTCTGCATCCAATAAACCATTCCCTGGGTGGGAAGACTGCTGTATTTCCTGTGTGTGATATAATGATCACAGTAGGTGGGCTTCCAGCTGTAGAGAGGAATTTTAACTTGAGAAACAAGAGTAGTAAGATTAGCTGACCATTGTTGAGAGCTTTCAAAAAATGGAAGGCCTTCAATAGCTGGAGTATTTGGAAAAGATAGATGGGAGGTATTCCAGTGCATAGGGGCCACTATGCATAGATCTTTTTGGCAAGGAATACAGAGTCAGCATTCTGGGAGGTTTGAGGAATGGAATTGTTGTAGGCATGTGAGAGGAACTGAGGAATGGGGAGGTTATCTGTGGTTGTGGAATGGTGGGAGGGTAGGCCGGGCATCAATAATAGGAAGTGGCATTATAAGCCATTTTTAAGGTTTTTGCCATTCACTGCCTACATTATGAAAGTAGAGTCCCAAAATTTTGTCCAGGATGAATTAGGGGTGTGATGTATTATGAATTGAAAATGTTACCTGTCTGATGTTATCATCCCAGTTCACATACCAGACTGAGATGAGTGGGTCTGCATCTTTTACGATTTTTCCAAATGTATTTATATCTATGGTCCCAAACCCCAATGTGTCAAGAAAGAACACATTGACATCAACACAGTTTTGCTGGTGAAGCATGGAACTCTAGGGAATGACGTATAGACTATACAGATAGCAATAAATTCCCATAGGTGAATTGCACTGCGTATTACCAAGTGGAGGTTTGCCTGGTAAATTCTTCTCCTCTTTCATGTGCCCTTACCCCAGGTTAGACCGCGTAGACAAGGGAACAGTAGGGAACATGAAAGGTAACTGCGGGTATTGAGGGAATAAAGTTGTGAGAACATATTATCCCTTGGTTTGTAGGGTAGGTGTCATAGTGTAGATGGGTTGTGGGTGTGTAGCTGGAGGTGGACAGGCAAGAGTTAGGTGTAGGAGGAGCATATGGCTTAAGAGTTAAGTCTTCTTTGAGAAGCATTGTGGGAAATAGCAGGGGAGTGTGCCTACTGAGGATGTCAGTAGCATAGACAGTTAATACTGTAGAGCCTGAGGATGACAATAAGTTAAAAATGTATAAAAATTATCTGATATGGGACTTGAAAATCTTTTGGAAAGACAGTCCAGAACCCAACAGAGAACATGAAGATGAGCAGGACTATGCATATCCAAACCCAAGTGGGATAGCAATCAATACATTGCTTACCTCAGTGGCATGCTAGAGACCTTGCTGAGTTTGAGGTGAGTGGCAGATAAGAGTTGTAGTGCCCGCACTGGCGGTGAAGACTTGGAGTCTGGGGTGGCACCATAGTTAGGGCACTTTTTTGCTTGGGTGACATGGAACCAGGATGAGAGGCTGGTGACCTTGCTCACTGTTTGTGTTGTCAAGATGACAGGTGGGGTCCAGACAACCTTGGCTATAATCCTGTGGGCTTAGGAGATTTGAGATATGTGAAGTCTCCAGGAGCTGTGCAAGACTTTGGCTGTGTGTCATACACCACTATGAAAGGCAGAGGCCAGCACGCTATTGTAGCAGGTATCAGAGAAAGGGTAGCACCAGAATATAGTCAGCAATAGTAGGGGTGTTATAAGGAACAGGGAAGTTGTGGAGCTGAAATGGTCTACCATACTTGAGCTCAAGTTGATTTAGGAAATTGGGGGCCCTGGGAAGTTCCCTGAGCCTAGCTAAACCTCAGGGAAGGAGCTGAGGCCAAGGCAGGTGTAGCTCTAAGATGAGTTTTGTTAGGTGTGTTTCTAAGAACCCATTTGCCTTTTCTACTTTCCCAGAAGACTGTAGGTGATAAGGTATATGTAGGTGCCAAGCAGTCTTGACACTCAGTGATCTGTTGAGTGATTCATGAAATAAATGCTGGACCATTATCTGATTGGATAATCGGGGCATCCAAATCTGGGAATAATGCCCTATATGAGAAACTTTGGAACTACATCTACATTCTACCAAGAAAGAGGGAAGGCCTCTATCCAACCTTAGAAAGTACAGATGAAAATGAGAAGATATCTGTGAGTTCTGTGGTGACATATGTGCATGAAGTCAATCTGCCAGTCTTCACCTGAGGTGTGTCCACCAAACTGGTAGGTTGGGAAGGAGGGGGTGGTGAGCTCCCTTGAGGAGAAGTTTTAGCACATAACTGACAGTTTTGGGTGACTTGGCATGTAATGGCTTTTAGGGAGGGATGTGTGGTCATAGGAGCTAGGAGATTATATAAAGCCTAAATTGTGACCTGAGCCAGTTGTGTAAGTTTGTGATGATGGCCTGTGCTTGTCGGTCTGGGAGGAGAAGATTTGGCTCTGGGAAGATCCATCCCTGTGTGTTTTGGTGATAATCAGGTTTGTGGAGCAATTGTAATTTTTCTGGTGAGTATTGGGGTAAGGGCATAGCCTTTGGAATGAGAGGCAGGAGGTGAGAAGGGTATGGTTATTGAGTAGATATTTTTGCCCATGTGTCAGCAAAGGTGTTATCCTGACTAACAGGATTTGAGAAAGTCTGGTATTCCCCGCAATGAATGATTGCCACCTTTTGGGGTGCTGAGCTACTTCTAGGAGTCTGAGGATAAGAGGTGCATTGGGGTTGGGAGTGCCCTTGGTGATGATAAATCCTCTTTCTTGCCAGATAGCGGGACGAGGGTGAAGCATACTGAATGTGTATTTGGAGTCTGTGAAAATATTTATGGTTTTGTCACTGGCTAATGTGAGTGCTCATGTAAGGCCTGTGAGTTCTGCCTTTTGTGAACATCTTCCAGGTGGCAATATGCCTGTCTCTATTACTGTAGCACAATTAATTATGGCATCTTCTGCCCTCTTTTGAGCATCTGTGTTCATTGAGCTGCTACTTATGAACCAAGGATCAGAGACCATAGGGAGAGGAGTGCTGCTAATGTGGTGAAAGGGACTCAGGGTCATGTGTAAAACCTCTACCCAATTATTTTGGGGAAGCTCATTGGGGATGGGGAGTAAAGTGGCTGGGTAGAGGGGTCCACTAGTAGCAATAGTGATGGAAGGATCCTGTATGAGTGTTAAATGAATTTGTTATAAACAAGGAGTCATTAGGGCAGGAAGAGTCTTATTAGAGATGAGTTCCTTAAGATGATCAAGTGAGTGTACTCTGATCGATTGTCGCAGAGTGAACTTTTATGACTCTTGTGTTAATGTGGCTGCTGCAGCAAGAGGGTGGGGCAGGGAGCCCACCCACATACTATGTTGTCTAATTGTTTTCAGAGATAGGCTATTGCTTGAAAGGAAGTTCCCTTTTTGTCTCAGGACATCTATGGCATTGTGACCTTGAGAAGCACTGTACAAGTGAAGGATTGAGTGGGGCTAGGGAAAGTGATGGCTGGGGTCCTTAGGAGAGCCTCTTTGAGCTTCTGAAAGGAAGAGTGTACAGGTGTGGTAAGGTCCAGGGGTTCTGATAAGGAGCCCTTGGAGGCTTTGTACTGAGGTTGAGCTATGGCAGAAAAGTTAGGAATCCAGAGGTGAAAGAAGTTGGATAACCTTAGTAAAGACAGGACTTGTTGCTTGGTTGTGGGTACTTAGAGACTTTGGAGGACTGCTTTGCAATGAGTGGTGATGGAGCAAGTGATGTGAGTGAGTGTAAACCCCAGTTATTTGACTTTTGGGGAGCCTTTTGAGCTTTATCAGGAGAGACCCAGTACCCACAGTAGGAGAGGAAATTGAGGAGAATGACTGCATGACATATAGCTAGATTGTGGGAGGGAGAACATAAAAGGAGGCCATCTATGTACTAAAGGATGGTTCTGGGTTTGAGACTGAGAGCTGTGAGATCAACAGCAAGAGTTTGGCAAAAGAAGTGAGGACCATCCCTGAAGCCTTGATGTAGGACTCTGCAGGAGAGTTGTATTTACATGAGAGTGTCTGGATCAGCCCATGTATAAGCAAAAATATCTTGGCAGTTAGTGAGTGCATGTATAGGGAAAGAGGCATCTTTGAGGTCTAAGACTGTGAAGTGGTAATGGAGGAAGGTGCTATGAGATAGCATAGGGTGAGAGTTTGGCACCTGTGGTTGGATTGGGGTAAAAGCATTGTTGATTAGTCTAAGGTCTTGTACTAGCCAATAGGTACCATTGGGGTTGAGTACCAGGAGAATGGGAGTGTTGTAAGGTGAAGGGGTAGTTCTGAGAAAACCATTGTCTAAAAGGTACTTGACTGTGATTTTGAGACACCAAGCTATGGGGTATTGGGAAATACAAGGGAAGAGTGAAGGATCTTTGGTGCATATGAGTATAGATGAAGCATCAGAAGCCTGAGTGGGTTTAGGAGTATCCCACACAATATGGTCAACAAGGGAAAGAGGAAGTGGAAGGAATGGGCTCATAGCATGCTGTGATGGGATTTGGAGGACAAGAGCCATGGGGATAGAGAAATTAAAGAACTTATGCCTTTGGAGGAGATCTCTGTCTAAAAGGGTGAGGCACACATTGGTATTACTCAAAAAGTATGAGCTTGACTTTCAGAGACTCTATTTGAGCTTAATCAGGAGTGACCCAGTACTCACAGTACTCATCTATGTACTGAAGGATGGTGTTGAATTTGAGGTAGAGAGCTATATGGTCAGCAGAAAGGGCTTCACTAAACAAGCGATGCTTGAAAAAAAAAAGTATTTTGAACCTGCAGGGAATAGCCCCTGTTTGCAGGGGCTGTGTAGGTTGGCCATCAACTCTCACTATAGAGACTGTGGATCTAACACAGTGACCTCAAAACTCAGGAAGAACAATATATGTGGCTCCTGTGTCTACACAAAAATAGAGCATCTTATCTGAGATGTCCAGTGAGACTCAGGGCTCCAAGAAGGATAACTTAATGGGGGATAGAGACCCCAAGCTCTATCAATCCTTCATCAATCCTGTTCAGGGGTGAGACCAAGCAGACTGGCCAATGATGAATCCAGTGGTTCTGAGATCTCATGTGAGGGCAAGGAATTAATGGATGGCTCACCTGATCTCTGGAAACTAGGAGAGCCACACCTCCAATGGTTCTTGTGGTTGCAGAATGGACAGGGCCCAGGTAGAGTTTGTAGGTTGGGGTAGTCTCATGCCCAGAGACCTTCTTTGCTGCACTTCAAACAAACTCCAGGATGGGCTCAGATGGCTCTGCCTTGTGTGAGTTTACCTATCTTAAGAGCTCTGAGTGCTACTGCTAAAAGATCAGCTTTATATTTAGCAAGTTTCCTTTTTTGTGCATCTTGTTCTTCCTTTTGTTTTCTTCACTGTTGTTGAAGAAATAAAAGGCGATGTTCAGGGCATCTCCCTGTGGGGCTCAAGAGCCAAGTTCAGGCTTTTGTAATTTTGCCCAAATGTTCGGGGCAGACTGGGAAATAAAGAAGGAATTATTGACAAGTGTTCTTTCAGGAAAGTCTGGATCTACATTAGTAAACTCAAAGTGTCCATAACACATATGAGAAACATGGGTTGGCTGTATTTTCATTAGCCGCTTGGACTTGTTCTAAAAGTTTGCTGTAATTAGTGTGCTTGTGGGCTACTTTGTTAAGGCCCACAATTAAATATATTATGTACTTTACTAGACTCATCTCCACTTTGAAAATCCCAGGTGGGGTCCTGTTCTGGCAGTGTAAGACACACAGAGTTATTTTCAGCAGTATTTGCTTGATGTCTATAATCAGCTTCCTCTTGAGCTACCTGCCATAGTCCAGTTCTTTATTGAGAGGTAAGAGTGGTACTTAGAATCATATAAACATCCTTAAAATGTAAATCATAATCATCTGTTATAAATTCAAACTCTCTAATATAAGTTGTGCTTAATTTGGGATGGGTTGGCAAGGTAAAAGGAATATGGGTATGAACTAGTCTCTCAGGGACAGTTTGCTCCAAAAGGGGGAGTAAAATTTGAGTGGGAGAGAACCACTGACTGGGAGGTGTAGATGGCCATTTGGCCATCATTTTCACTTGTGCACTATTACCAGACTGACCAGAAGAGGGCTGTCTCTCATTCTGTGCCTGAGAAGCACAAGATGGTGACTGAATACCATGTGACCCATGACAAGATGGCTGCTAGTGATCATGTGGTCATGGATCATGAAATGGTGATGGGTTTCCATATGACCCACAACAAAATGACTACTGATGATCACGTGATGAGGAATTGCAAGATGGAAGCCTGTCTTGTTTACTTTTCTCCTGTTGCTGAGACAATACACCCAAACTTAAGGCAGGAAAAAATTATTTAGCTTACAGTTTGTGGTGGTTTCAATCCGTACCTGGCTGGCTCCCAGGCAGAGTGGAACATGGCAGAGGGCAACAGTTCATGGCAGCAAAAAACAGCCAAAGCAACAAGAGCAAAAAGAGAGAATGGTGGCATGCAGCCTCTTTCCTTCCCTTACATTGTATGCAAACTACCCATCCCAGGGTCTGCGTAGCACTCACAGCCATAATCCCAGCATGGATCATGGACCAATGGATCATGGATCAATCACAAATCCTAGAAGCCCACCCCATGACTGCATGATGATTTGAGGGGACAGCAGACACAAACCATACCACTGCTCATCCTCATGTAACTCACAGCAAGATGGCTGCCAGTGCCCATGTGACCCTGAGCAAGATGGCTTTTTAGAACCACATGGTAAGTGGTCACTAGATGGCACCCAAATACCATGTGTTCTTTCTTGTGGCTGAGAGGCATGAGACCTCTCAGGGGTGGTGAGCAGGAGAGGAAAGTGGCAACAGGAAAGCAGAGGAAGAGGAGGAAGGAGGGCCATCAGAAGGAATGTGTCTCAGGTTGAGGAGACTGAGGAATTTGAGATTGGGTTGAAGAAGTAGAAGAAGAACTGGAGGGCACAGTGGGTAAAGCAAGCGTAAGGAGTGAGACAGAAGCTGAGGAGCCTCTGGCTGAGGAGGCTGAGGAGTTTGGGTTTGAGGGTATGAGGGAGAGGGAAAAAGAATCGGGGTATGTCATCTAAAGCATCTGTTGAAGCAAAGGAAAGAGAACTACACAGAGTAGCGTGGGCCAGTAGCACTTGGGCCCCCTTACATGACTGTGTAAGAGAGGGACATATCCTTAAGGAGACAAAGGCCTCAATGTATGGGATTTCTGACCATTTAGCATTGTGGTGACAAAAATTGTCTAGGTCTTGGAGGATTAAAGGGTCAAAAGTTCCCCCTTCTGGCCATTTGCTGCCATTATTGATTTCATATTGTGACCAAGAGACCTGGCGGTAAAAGAATAGGTTTTCTCGGTTTTATGGTCTCCCTAAGACCAAGCAAGGAAAGAATACACACAAGACACCCCAGTGATGCATCTTTTTGAGGGCAGGAAAGGATATTTCCCATAGTGACAAAATTAAGAGAGGAGCCAAGAGCTACAACCAAAATACCTGAGTCCCAATTTTCAAAAGGAGTTGTCACTTGTTTTGAGAGTGTGACTAGGAGAAAACCCCAACACTTGTTCCCATGGGCTGTCACCTAAAGTACAGGGGGCTCATAGAGTGTGTCAGGGCAATTATTCTGTCTTGGGGCTTAAAGGCAGTATCCCTGACCAAGGAACATGAGGGTAGTTACCATTGCCAAAGGGACATGCAGAGGGTTTCCTGATGTGGGTCCATTGGTTTTTGACACTGAGAAGCTGAGAAACTGAGATCAGAAACCCTGAAACTTGAAATGGCTCTGCTGTGAGGAAAGAGGCGGATCAGGGTCAAATGTAAACTAGCAACGGAACATAGGCAGGTCCCAGAATAAAAGAGGGTAGCTTATAGGCAGAGGAGGCTCAGAAGTGGGAGTTGGTTCCAGGAGCCCAGACTGTCTTTTATCCAAGTCATAGCATTATTAATTTAGGTTTATAGCACAGAAGAAAAACAATCAAAGGGAGAAGAGAGCCTTTACTCTGGCCACACACTGCATGCAGCACAGGGTTTCTCTGAGGTAAGTAAAGGAGGCTGGGGTTTATAAGGACCCTGTTGAGGGGCTAAGTTGAAGAGTAACACATTAGGAGCTGATTGGGGTTTCTTCATATGTGCAGGAAGGGCAAGAAAAAGCTGTACTCTGGACTGAGCAGGAACCTATCATTTTTATCCACTCATGAAAGTTAGTAGTACAGGAAAAATGAGGTAGCAGCAGATTCCATGTGGAAGATGAATGCTCTGACAGTCTTGACTTTTGCAAGAATTGCTATTGGTGCTTGGTAGTAACCACTCATACTGCTTTAAACCTCAGGGGCAAGTAAGGACAGATGAGGACATGCCCCAGCTTGTCTAATGCAGGTGCATAGTGGGATACTGTTATGACTTAGCACAGGTAATCACTCATGCACTGCTTAGGACACTATGTAAGAATGTAAATATGAGATAACAACCTGTAAAAAATTATAGAATAAAAATGCAGAATGATTGGACTTTGTCTCTTCTGCTCTTTTCTGCTCCATGCTGCCTGCTGTCATTGTTGCTGATGTCTTGCACACATGTGTTCTTTAACCTTGGAACCTCAGAAGAATCTTTCTTGGGCCCCCAAAGTGGGCTGACGGTGTTGAAAACTGGAAAAACTCATTCACTCAAAACTGTTCCTTTGAACAACTATGGTTCTTAGATAGTGTGGGAAGAGTTTTTGGCATTGCTCCTATATAGATTTATTTCTCTTCTCATACTTCAGCCCCTTTTCTCTAACAAAGAAAACAAAAAAGAAAAGCAAAAGAAGAAAAAGGAAAATGTATTATTAAATACTCTATTAAAAACAAAAACTGTAGCTCAGAGTCTTCGGTGGTCCATACCTGACTTGCAACATGTGTAGCAGCCAGTGCAGTTCTTTCTGATTAGCTCCGCTTCCCACAGGGGAAAACATCCAATTGTTTATGGTTTTCTTATTGAAAACATAAATAATTACTATTTAATTAAGAAAACCCTACAAATTAAATTTTTCAGGGTTTAAAACCTAGCACCAACAAACAAAAAACAAACGAACAAAAAAAATAACTGAGAAATTGAAATTTTCTCCTGGTGAAAGAAATGCGGCAGTGTGGATTAGAGACTGAGATGATGTAGAACCATGAGAAGACTTCCCAGATTCTCATAGGCATCACAGTGACTGTGTCTAGTGGGTCCTTGCTTTTGTAGAAAGAAAATTAAAACTAAAGCACAGATTTATACAAAAAAATTGTATTACAAAGCTAGGAGGAAGGCAGGCAAGACTCCAGCTAAGGTGGCTGGAGGGGGCACTTGTGATATGGGGTCTGGATTGGCTCTCTTGCAAGAGATGGAGGTCAGCAGTCAAGGATTAGCAGGTGGGATGGGATGTGGCTCATAATTTTCCCAGCCAGGTGCCATAGCTCTGGAATCTTTATGGCTGAGAGGTCCCAGCCATATGGAATTCTGCCTTTCAAACATTAAGCAGAAGATAATTTTGAAGACGCACCTCTTTGAATGTTCATGCATGAGAAAAAAAATTATTGGAAAAGACAAACAAGTATTTCTGATGAATTTACTGCCCTTTGTAGAAAAACAAGCCAAGACTACACCTGGCACACCTATATGGCCTCCACACGAGCCTCTACAGGTTTGATAAGTCCAGATTCCTGTAACAGATACAGCTAATCATAATGGAAGAGCTGGAAATATTATAATTGTGGTCCACAAAGGAAGCACATGCTGTTGAAAAGAGAGTGTCGGTCTATTTATGAGACACAGGTGTCCACAGCCTCTCAAGTCATGAATGTGAACATCAGCTTCTCTTTTTTGCTAAATCAGTATTTCTGAAATATTATGGTCTCAGAATAAAACCCCATTAAAATATTGAAAACTAAAATCACCAAAGGCATGTTTGCTTATGTGGATTATACCTATCAATACTCAACATATTAGAAAGTAAAGCTGATAATTTTGGGTTCTGTTTTTTTGAGATTGGATCTCACTCTATACTGTACACTGGCCTTGAACTGGCTTATTTAGCCCAATCTGATCTTGAACTTGCAGCAATTCTCCAGCTCCATCACCCCGTGTGCTAGGATTACAATCGTGTGCCTCCACAACTGGCCTAGATGATACATTTTAAAATGCATATTAACATCTCTTAAACACTGATTTTTTTAAATACACAAACACATTGATATGTTATTTTTGGACATAAGCCAGCATGTCAACAGTTTGAAAGAAAATTACGTATATTTTAGAGACATCTCAGTTTCCAAAAGCACCAATATATCTGTGTCATCCAAAGTTGTATGTAACACACTCCATATATACAAGTCAAGGCATCTGTTACACTTTTCAACAGCGCGTGAGTAAAGTAAATAAATAAACTAGCTTCCCAGAAAGCCCAGGTGTGGGTAGTGGTAGTAGTACATTTTGAAACAGGGAAGTTCTGTGATCCATTCCCTTTCATTCAGTTATAAACACAGCCCTACTGATTATCTATGTTTATGTTAAGGAGTTTGTAATATTGTGGTAAAACTCATCCAAGAAAAGGAATGAGGGAGGAGGGAGGAAGTTAGGAGGCAGTAACAGCTTTAATTTACAGTGGTGGTCCTGGCTTAAAGAATTTCCGACAAAAGCCACAGTGAGCTCTGTGAGACAGCACTTTTAAGAGACAGAAGCAGGAATCACACAGGTGAGAGAGGACCTCCTGGCAGGTCTTCTGAATAGCTAGCAAGGTGATATCATCAATTACAAGGATAGATTAATGATCATCAGTTACAAGTCTGCATTCATGTTTTGTATCCTGGTACAAGCAGTCATCCTGAATGTTCTCCTACGCTCATGTGGTAAAAGGGTCAAAGCCATGAAGAAGTCACAAAGCTAGGAGTTTCAAAAGAACAAAGTTTTCCTCATAGAGTCTTTCCCTTTTAGTGACCTCACAGTTGGAAAGTCATCAAATCTAGTGAGAGATGGAATGGGAGGCCCTTGGAGTTAGGAGACACCCAGATCCAGAAGCATCCAGCCACCACATCAGTCACCTGGATTAGAGGTTTCTGACCACAATGGAAGCACTATGAGTTAGAGGCCTCTGATCACAATACAAGTAATCCGGAGTCAGAGTCATCTGACCACAGTAGGAGGCACAAGACACATCTGACCACTATGGAAGGCACCTGTGTCTGACTCCTTACATCCTAGAAGCCTGAGTCACTGAAGGTTTTTGTTGATATTCCTCTTCCTCTTCCTCCTCCTTTTTCCTCTTCCCATTCTGCCTATTTCTGCTGCTATCTTCCTGTGATTTCAATAAACTTAGCAACTCCTTACTTCCTAAGAGATGAATGCTTGGCAGTTATTTTCTTTTTGTGCAGAAGAATGTACACTATTTTCAGCTCATTCAGCTGTAACTGTAGCCTTAGGTGTTAGGGTTAGCGTTAGAAGAAGTAGTCTCCCAATATCCATCAGTCATTCCAAAACCCTGGCTTCCCAGGCATTCCTGAGGAAAGAGAATCACATGGAAAACTGTCCAAGTTTTTCCTGCAAGATGAACATTCACTTCTCTGGAAGGAGGAGCTTCTCCAATGTACAAATGGAAGGAATTTATTCAATTTTCTGGATATTGTAAATTTCCCGCCACCATTTAGTTCAAAGGTGGATTTATTGAGATACTCTTTTACTAGCCCAACTACACTTATGCCCCATGTTTTTGGGGTGGGGGGTATGTCTGTGAGTGCAGCTGCCCAGTTTTGTAAAAAGAGATGCACAGAACAAAATTTATTTCATGTTAAAAAAAACTGCTATGGGCATTGCCATTTTGGATAAGATTCTAACTTTTGATTTTAGAAATATCAAAATTTGCAGAACTGAAGTGCAACTAAGTAGTCATATTTTAAGGAATATTCAGGACATAAAACTATATAAAGGAGGGTGGTAATTATGCAACTGGTGTTATACTGATATGGAAGTTATAGCTTATGTCTGTCATGGCTTTAAAATCATGAAAGAATAAAATAGTCAGATTTTACATGCCAACATAAGTACTGTAGCTATTTCATTTGCCAAGCAAGGTCATCTGCCTCTTAATTTACAGAGCAAAACAGAGTGAAAATTAGCCATGCTACCTTCCCAGCCCTTTCACAATGAGGGGGAGTAATTTTTCTGTCAATTACTTCCCAGTCCTTCAAGATATCCCCATGCTCCAAACAGACTCTTTTCCAGTCCTCCAGCACTTTCTAAGCTACCAACACGTTTGTTCCAGGTGGCCATGACAAGGCTGGTGTCAATTATCAGCCTTTGCCCAGGGCTCATGCTTACCTCAGGTACTGTATCCACAGTGGCATGGGATCACTCACCTCAATGTCCCATGCACTATGCCAGCTATCAACCCACTCTGGGAGCATTCAAGTGAGATTAACATGAACACACATGTGCAAGACTTTAGTAAAAACAACAGGCGGCACGGAGCACAATAGAGAGTCAAAGTGAGAGTCTGTATCTGTATTTTATAATTATGATACAGGTTATAGCCAGGCATGTTGGCTCATGCCTGTAATCCCAGTACTTGGGAGGCTGAAGCAGAAGGATTGCTGTGAGTTCAAGGCCAACCTGAACGACATAGTGAAATCCTGTCTCAAAAAGACCAAAACAGTTATTATACAGATTGTTATCTCATATTTACATGGTTAAATTGTCACAACTAGCACGTGTGTTCTGATCTATGCTCAGTCACGGTTACACATGGTTATGCCAGTATGTGCCTGTGCTAGACAAGTGCAGTCATGTCCGCAGGTGTCCTTAGACATCCCTGAGCTTTGGAGCCATCTGAGTTGTTCTACACTCTCTATAACACACTGCAGTCTTCATCTCTTTGAAAGGTTAAGCAGTCAATAATCAATGGCACCTGAATTAACGTTGCTTAATGGATGCCTATTTTGTTGCTGTTTAATTTTATTACTTTGTATTTGGATGCCTGCTTTTACAAATCTATTTATTAGTACACTTTTGACTTGCAGATTGGTCACATACATCAGAGAATTTGTACCTGCTCCTAACACCTCTCAATTCTTTTCCTTCATTCTTCTTCCCCTACATCATCACCTGTTCCACTCCTGATTTATAATATCTTTTTTGCATTTTTCCTTCTATTCATTTTTGCTTTACCCTTTCTTTCCTCCACCCTCCCCCTCCCTTCCTACACTTCCCATCTGAATGTGTTCTTCCCAATTCTCTGTATCTATCCTCCACCCTGTTCCTTATGTACCATTTATGTGTCTCCAACAAGACAAACTATGTGATATTTAAACTTCTACATCCAACTTATTTCACTTAAGATTTTGGTCAACAGGCACTTTCATTTTCCTTCAAATGACTCAAGTTTATCCTTATTTTTGTCAGAGAAGAGCTCTGTGGTACATAAATACTACATTTTCTTTAATGAATGCTTATTCCTTCATTCCTTTCATGTGCGAAAAATTCAATGACACTTGACATTTCAAGTACATAAAACTCTCATTTGTTGCTATTACTTCTTTGTATAAGAATAATTCTACCTAGCATGGTGTGACAAAACTTTAATTCTGGCTTGAGGCAGGAAGATCCCAAATTACAAGGCCAGCCTAGATAACTTACCAAGACCTATGTTCATTTATAATAAAATAAAGGTCTGAGTTCAGTAATGCATGGATTTAATTTCCAGGACCACAAACAAAACAAACCACCACAACAAAAACGGCCATTAGAGGATTGAGATTTTAATGGGAGGACTCTTTGATAATGTGCTCATGTAGTCAGTGGACTCTAAAGTGATAGAATGTACAAATAGCAACCTAATTGTATGATAAGTGAAGAACTTCTTGTCAAAGTTATAGTTTATCATATATCAGTATCAAGATAGTACCAATATATAACCTTTTTATCAATGTGAGAAAGATGTTTGATCAAGCATTCCAATACCACTGCCTCAGGCTAAGAATAGTCCTGGAGTCTTTGGAGGAAAGCTCCTTGGATTTTATACCTGACCTTTAAAATAAGAATGATTATGGTAAATTTAATGATGACAGTGGAATGATCAAGATGAAGACAATAGGTAACATTTTCTGAGCACTTACAAAGTGCCAGACAGTATTTATATACATCTAACAAAGTTATGAAACGGGTGATACAGTGTTAACTGTGGTACAGAATTGAAGAGATTAGTGAGACCAATGGGGAAACAGGAAGATTTTGTTAGGTGTACACCCAACTCAGCTGATTCCTGTCCAACATGGCTGAGTGGTGAACAAAAGAAGGGCTCCTATTTCTATACGTATTGTGGAAGGAGTGGAGTAAAACTAGAAGGGAGTGTAGAAGCTGAGACAAAGGTAGTTACTCAGTGACAGTTTAACAACTTGTCTTTTAAGAAGACAAATTCCGTGATGTCACAGGAACCTGTTTATATGAACACAGTTGCCCACCTTATCAGAATAAAAGCAGAAGGCAATCTTGAAGGAAAGCAGATTCCTGAGAAAGCAGAACATCACAGAAGTGTGTCTATAGGAATACAATTTTTAATCTTATTTGTATAAGAGAAATTGTCAACAAATACAAAGGTGGGATATTTGAGACAAACTGTAGAATGCTGGGAGATGAGAAAAAAATTATTTTCATTGAGACCCCTTTAACTAGACTAAAAGTGTGCTAGCAGGGAAGGGTGCCTGATGGCCAGGAAACAGAAGCCAGGTTTTCAGGCCGCTTGTACAGTGGACACCCAGGTAATAAACATGACCAAAAGGCAGGAGCCATGTTGTGTGAATATATGTCTACAGTCAAGCACTTGAATAATCCTATAATGGAGCGTGACCATGACAACGGTGGTACTCTGTAAGTGGAGATTCTTGGCACAGTTTGGTTTGCAAGCACCCTGGTTGTGTCTCTATACCACACAAAATCCCTGTCTATATACAGTTTCCATTAAAAAATGCAGTGGCTAAGATAGGGCTAGGCTCATTGAGAAGGTAATGAGTATCATTAAGCATCTGGTATATACCCAGTAGAAACTTACTTTTTCTATTTCTGCTTGGATGGCATCCTAGATTGAAAGGTTGCATTTTAAAGTGTCAGGTAGAACCTTTAGTGTGGGGGTGTCAGATTGGTGCAACTCATGGGTGACAGAAAGGAAATGAGTGGCCAACATTCTAGAGGCGGTCTCTGTTTGTGTTACAGGATGGTGATACCTGGGTCCTTCCATGAACCTAAAACTGTACATGCGTGTGCACTCCCCAAGTGAGGCCTCTTGCCCAAACCAAGTTGCTAATGTCCTTTAGGATTATTCTGACCTGTAACAGAAATCAGGTGAATACCCAGCGTTACAGGCCACTCTCTTTTCCTTATAAATCTGGATGTATTTATCATTTTGGTCCAACCAATAAGTTAGGGATTCCAGAATATGAGTTCTGGCTGTGCCTAATGTCCATCATGCAGTGCAGACCATAGCCTTATGGTTTCACAATCCCAGTGTGGATGGCATGCCTCTTTTTCATCATTATATCTTTATCTAGTAGTTTTCAGGCACATGTAGTCCATATATTACTAAGTCTATGTCTGCTTTGTCCCACCTGATTGCTTTTTTCTAGACCTTGCAATCAGGGAAAGGTTTGGTCCCAGGATCACCTTGTCCACCACCAATGGGAATTCTAGAATTTACAGGCAAATTATGAATTCAATATTTAGCTGGTTGCATGGGAGTCATAGTGAAGCCAGCTCAGCTCACCAAAGGTGAATAGAGTCCTTCTGGGCATACACATTTGGGTAGTTATAAAGGTGTTGCCCAAGTCCAACCACAGAATCTGTTTTAATCTGGGATCCAATCATCATCAAGTTTGTCTACACTAGGCGAATTGGGATAAGGATGTTCAAGGGGGTTATCATGTTGAGTGAGCTGTAGCCAGTTTCTGCTGTACTATTTCAGAATGATGTGGCAATCAAATCTCTGTTGAGGATGGATGACCTGACCTCATTTTCTGGTGCAGATAGTGGTGAGGGCTGAGTTGATCCTTCGGGAAGTTCTAGTACCCTCTTTTGGGCTTTGGAATAGTGAATCCATGGAGAAGATTCTGTAATTTTAAGAGCAGTAGCAGTTAATATGATATCATGTGGTCTCACCAATTTCAGCTGAAGTGGCTCCACCTTCCAAGTTTTAATTAACACTTTATCTCTTGGTTTAAAGGAATGAATGGCACAATGAACTGGAAAGGGATGTCACTATAACATGACACTCTGGAGGTCCTATAGAGTCCCTTGCAAAGCCTTCATTCGCTGGCAAATATCTAAAACCCCTACTTCTTGTAATCCTTCTAAAATGGGCAGAAATGGGGAGGCCTTTTATGCATTATTTTGAATAGAGTGAGCCCATCCCAGTACGGGTTGCAACGGGATTGCAGCAGGGTCATCAGAAGCATAGCCACCTAGTGTGCCCCAGTCTCTCAGTGAAGCTTGAGCATGGTGGTTCTTAAAGTTCAGTTTTGTCTTTCCACCTAGCCAGTCTTCTGCATCCTATAGGTTATGTGTAGCTTCAAAACTTAGGAGAGGCTCTGAAGTACTTCAAATACAAAAGTAGGTCATTATATTAACATGCCAATATGGGGAGACTGTACTAGGGAATAATCAACTTCCTCAAGGCTTTTCCCAACTCCTTAGATGTCTCGGTTCCTGTTGGGATGGCCTTTACCTAGCTTCAGTAGCTACAGATAAGAATCAGTATGTACTTTTTTTTCCACTAATGGGATTGATCTCAGTGAAGTCCATTTCAGTGTCTTTGAAGAGCAGCATCCAGATGTGCACAAAGTCCAAAGTCTAGACTTATAAAAGTAGTGACCAAGCCACTCTGCCATGGCCATTATTCTTTAGAGGGTGTCTCTGTGTAACTCCTCTATCACAAAATGCCCTACAGCCTCAGGGAGACACACTTTTCCTCCTGGTAAAACTTGCCACCCACTTTGTTCTTTGACCCTCCTCTGATTGGCCCACTTTAACTCTGAAGCTGAGAAGTGGGGCCACTAAGGCTCAGGCAAAAGGAAGCAGTTTTTCAACAGCAGCTTGTTTAGCCACTACGTCAGTGGTTCAATTTCCCTGAGCCACCACTGAGTTGCCTCTTTTATGGCCCAATGAATCACAGCAACCTTGCTGGGCAGCCAATGAACCTGCAGTAAGTTCAGTATTTCTTGGGAAGTTTTACTGTCTTTTTCTAGTGTACATAGGAGGCCTTATGCCCCATAGATGGCACAATGCACATATCAAGTTGCAAAGGCAAAATGAGAGTTGGTATGAACATTTAGTCGTTACTCCTTTCCAATCTTCAAGGTCCATGTGAAGGCAATTAGTTCAGCTCTCTGTGATGATGTTCCAGGAAGCAAAACCTTAGCCTGGACAGTCTGTCTGATGGTGACAACTGCTGCTCTCACCCTTCAAACCCCATTGATTACCATGCTGGTTCCATTCAAAAACACAATCAAGTCGGGGCTTTGGATGAGTCTGTCCTGCAGATCTGGTCTGGCTGAGTAGACCGCCTTGATTGTTTCCTTGTAGTCATGCTCAGGAGGCTCCACAGAGGTCAACAGGAGGGAGGAAGGATTGGAGGCTTATATACACGATGGTAAGCCAAGGATCCTTGAAAAATATTTCCTGGTACTTGTCCAGACTAGTACCTGAGAGCCTGTTCCCACCAGGTTCTCATAGTAAATATTCCAGTGCCTGGGGCACAAACACATCTAACTTTTGTCCCAAGGTCAATTTATCAGCTTTTTTCACTAGTGTAATGGTGACTAATGTGGCCCAAAGACAAGGAGGCCATCCACCCAGCACATAATCCAACTTCTTAGGCAGGTAGACATTTGAACACTTCCAAGGTCCCAAAGTGTGAGTGAGAGCACCCTGAGAAGTGACTTCTTTCTCATGTATATATAACTAAAAGAGTTCAGTGATAACAGGCAGCCCATAGCAGGGGCAGTCAGCAGTTTCTCCCTTAGAGTTTCAAATACTGTCTTGGGCTCAAGACTCCACTCCAATAAAAGGCCATTTCCACGTTTGAAAGCTTCATACAAGGTTTTGAAAATGGCTGCAAAGTTAGGGACCCACACATGAGAGTATCCAACTTCCCCAAAACTCCCTCATATTTTTCCTGGTTAAAGGCTCTCTTAAGTCCCAGATGGCCTTGGTACAGGAGGGTGACAGCATGCAAGCTCCAACCTCAAGCACGAACCTAAGGAACTTTACACTCGACTCTGAGCCTTTCTCTTTGATACTTGATATAATTTATTTTGTAACAGACTTATAGTCATTTTGTACCTTCTTGGCATAATTCCTGAGTTCCAGCTACCACCAGCAAATCAGCATCATACTGTAGGACAGACATCTCAGGGTTTTCTTCATTAAAAGGCACCAAACCTTTGAACAAAGCTTCCCCTAATATTATAGAATTCTTAAATCCCTATGGGATTTTTCCAGGTTATTTGACATTTTCATCCTCCCTCTGGATCCTCCCTTCCAAAAGCAAACAGTTCTTGAGATGCAACAGACAAAATAACACAAAGAAGGTGGCTTTCAAATCCAACACAGTATACAAGGTCCAGGTTGGTGGAAGTATACTGAGCAAGGTACAGAGATTGTGTACTTTGGGGTACAGAACTGCAACCAGTGCATTTACCACTTGCAGGTCCTCAATAGTGTGATACTTACTTGTCTTGTTTGTTAAACTGTCAAGAAAGGTGTGTTTCAAGGGGACTGACATTCTCTCAGTATACGTGCCTCAAGCAATTTCTGAATATGTGTTTCAATTCCTTTTCTAGCTTCCATAATCATTGGGGATGGTCTTAGGTGGACCATCCTTGTGTGTCCCACTATCATTACTATCACTGGTGGCACATGAGCTTCCCATCCTATGGTAATATTTTTTCTTAAACTTTTGGAGAACATTTAACTCAAGGAGAGAGAGTGGATCACTCCACATCAATAGAATCTAGGAGGCAATACTCTTCCTGAAAAGGTATCATACCATTTAAGATATGAGCATCAAGGGAGGATTCTCCTCCTGTGGTTCAAACAGTTTCCTGGGCAGTAAATGAAACTTGAGCCCTAAGCTTGCAAAGATCATGGCTCAGAGGGGGAATGGACAATTGGGCACAAGCAGGAAGGAGTAGCTTACTACATGTCCTCCAAGCTGAACCTGCCATGGTTCACAGAAGGAATAGTTTGATGCTGAGCTGTTACCCCTTCAACATATACTTTGTGTCCCTAAAGAGGAGCTATTGGCTGTGTAAATACTGACACATCCATGCCAGTGTCTATCAGAAATCTAACAGATTTACCCCCTACATTTATGGTTAACATAGGTTTTCAGGGGCCAAGAGAAAGAGACCCTCAATCCTGTCTATCTGAGACTTCCTTCAGTTCCATCACAAACACTTCCTATTTCTTAATTTTCACTTTATTCAACAGCTTTGCACAGCTCCCTATGAAGTGCCCCTTCTCCTTGTGATAGGCACAGTGTTCATGATCTAGGGGAGTGTGATGACTGCCTCCTTGTTTACCATTTTCCCCTCTTTCCCTAGCTCCTGACCTGGCCTCCCTCCTATGAACTGCCATCAATTCCTGTCTCTTGTTTAAACTTCCACTCTGCATTCTCTCTTTGATGAAGCCCTTTCCCAGCAATTTCTATCAAATGGGACAAGTTCATTCCTGCAAAGCCTAACTTCCTCAGCTTGCAGCAGATATCAAGGGTCAACTAAGCAGCAAGAGTCATGTTAATGGTGTAGAATCGTGTCACTGCTGCCTGTTTGTCCAGTGCAGGTCCCCCTGTGCTTATCCTTACTATTTCCTCTGCTGCATGTGAATTCTGTCCCTTTGTTCTGAGGTGGACAGGGTTAACATAATCAGTCGGCAGTCATTCCATGTGCAATGGTACATTAAACACTGAATCAAGCAATGTTAAATAAAGCCTGAGGATGCGATTCCATGTTCTCCAACTATATAGATCACGGCTGAAGGTGGCATACACCAGAGTAGACTGAGGTTTCCAATCCAGTCGCATCACAGCTACGTGCTGGAGAGATAAGTAAGGGGTGAGACCTGAGGAAGACACTTCCTCCTCTGAATCAGCTATCAGCTTGGCAGAAGGCTGCCTGCAATCAGAGAAAGAAGGAGCTAAAGAGTCGGGGCCAGAGCAGTGTCCTTCACTCGGCTGCGGCACTGAGGAGGGATCACCTGCTAAACTGATATAGGGAGGGCACAAAGCCAGGGTGGCAGAAGAATCAGGGTGTGGTGGCAGTGGAGCTGGGGGACAAGAAGTGAAACCATACTTCTCAGTTGCTGAGGAAAAAACAAGTTTTGTGGTGAGGGGACATCTCTTTGATTACCAAGACATGATCCGGAAACCCACATACCCACAGCCTAAGCCACTGAGGTAGGGTTTGAAGTGCATGCAGCCAAAAGTCCATACAAGGGATCTGATCCAAATGACCTGGTTTCTGTTATGGTTTATACATTGTGTCAACTTGGGGAGTCTAGAGGTTCGGCTAAGTAACTCAGCAGTTTTAAATCTTGGGGTAAAAAGGACATGCCCTTACCCTTCTGGGATGTTGTTTATTATGTTAATTTGGGAGGTTTAGAAGGTTAACTGTGTGACTCAGAAGGAAGTCAGGATGCTTGTTTGTATTCATGCTAAACCTGTGCAAGAGGAAGGCATGCAGAGGGTGTGGGTGTAGAAGACCACCCCCACCTCCCCAGAGCTGGTAGACCGTATAAAACGGAATTGAGGAAGGCCTGGCTGCTGGTTCTTCAGAGGAGCTCCTGTCTTCACCTTCAGCTT
Source organism: Dinomys branickii (assembly GCA_004027595.1). NCBI lineage: Eukaryota > Metazoa > Chordata > Mammalia > Rodentia > Dinomyidae > Dinomys > Dinomys branickii. Next base: position 44,638 of record PVLD010014992.1, read on the forward strand.
GGTCGTCTCCTGGCTTCCAGTTCAGACTCTTCGGCTTCCGCCTGGAACTCTTCAGCATTGTGGTGTTGGCTCTCTGGCCTTCGTCGTAGATTCATCAGCATTTCATCGCAGACTCAACAGCCCTTGATATGGACTTGCACAGACACTGCAGTGAGCTCCAGGCCCCAGGCCTGGGCTCTTCAATCTCCAGTGTGCAGACACCCTCTGCACACTTCCTCATCTAACCCTGTAGCTGACCTTTGTAAGCCAAATAGTTAATTTGTTGTACATTTGTATATCTTGTGTTACATCTGTTTCTCTAGTAAACCTTGACTGATACAGTTTCCCTGTGCCTACATCCCACATCTTTCTGGCTACATGAGAATCAATAGTCCCTTCAGGTGGCCAGCCCACACCAAAAGAAGTTCACTCTACTTCACACAATGTGCAAAGCTTTCCTTTCCTCATTTTCACCACTTAGTCCCCTTAGAACTCCTCAAATTCTGGATCCTGCATTTCAGCATGGTTGGATGCTGTCAATCTCACCCCTAAGACCTGCTTAGAGCACTCACATGCTCCAGAAACACCACAAGTGAGAAAACAAGGCTAACAAGTTTCAAAACTATTCCTGTACTTGTGGTGATGTGAACCATTCTGCCCAGATCTGTATCTCTCTGAGCCTCTAGATGGATGATAGAGAGAGGCAGGAAGGACAGGAGCAGGACCACCACCAGTCCTCCAATCCAAATGATGAATTCTGGGGCAATTTGAAAGCACGAGTGCATTTCACAAACACAGGACAAACACAAATGAAGCAAACTATTCCCAGGAAATATTAAAGGCCTACAACAAGCAATTTAAAATATTTTAGGCACTAAAACAAAATAAACTCAAATTTCAAAACAAAGTCTGAGGAAAAATTCTAATCCAATCAGAGACAAAGTAACCAAATTTTCGGCCACACTGGGATCAAGGGACTGCCACATCTGGCATTCTGGGTCCCATAAATTGTCATGTGGAAAGGAAAAAACAATTCCTTGGATCAGCCTAAAGAAAGGTGAAGGAATCCATTTGTGAATCTTGTCTAGTTTGGAGAGTGGAGTTCAATGTTCCCATCTTCGTAACTGTGACACTGTGCCCCAGAGTTTTACCTGGGTGGCCAGCTGAAATTAGGCAGGGTATCCCTTGTTTCAGTGAGTAAACGTTTCCTTCAAAAGTTAAGGTATATGTACATCAGTTCCTCAAGCAAACATGATACTTATTGGAAAACACCTAGGGATATGCCATTAAAGGCAGAAATTAGACAAGGGCGTACATTGTCATTATTTTTAAATATTTTACTGACATAATTGGCTCATGCAGCTAGACATAGAAAACTGGAGGTAATAAAGATGGAAAGAAGTTAATAAAATGCTCACTAGTCGAACATGATGGTATTTATAGAAACAAAAGTGTAGGTCAAGCTTGTAAGGCACTAAAGGAAAAATGAAATATGCAAAAAATAAACCTTTAAGCCACAAATCTTTACACCATGGATAATAAATTCATTCAGGTCATCCAGTTCTGGGGCACCACTGAAAGAAAGCCTACATATGCCTAATTGATTCTACCCTACCTCTGTTGACATTCAGAAGTACAGAAGCCAGACCTGGTGGCCATGCCAGTAATCCCATCATTCAGTAGCCTGAAGCAGAAGGATCAGAAGTAGTTGAAGGCCAGTTTGGAGTACATAGAGAGAACCTGTCTCAAAAATCTAACTAAAAAATAAATTAATAATAACAAAAACTCATCAGTAGCAAAGCAGACCCATTTCTGCAAATATATAGCAGAGAAAGGTCATGTGACAGTGAACTATATCCATTAGTTTGAGAAGACACACCGACCCACCCTTGGGTGGATGATATCCTGAATGGTATAAAAGAGAAATCAAGAATCAAGGGACTCTTCTGTTTCTTCCAATGAGCTGATCTTTGCAGGAAACTTGGACTTCCTATCCTGGCTTCCAGGACAGATCATTTGGCCTCCTGAAAGGAATTCAACACTGGGCTCCATGATTTCATATGTGCCCTTTGTGTCTCTAGCATGCAGACAGCCATTTTTAATCTCACACACCTGACTCTGTAGGCAGCAAATGTAAGTATATCTTGTAAATTCCTTTTTTATTATTATATTAACAGATTATATTTTACTTTCCAATTTCCATACACAATCCCTTTCACACAGTAGATAATCTATGAATATTTTTGATTGAATAAGTAAGCAACTGAGTTATAAGTTATATAAATAAATGTCATAGAATGTGCCCAACAATTCTTAGGATAAACAAGGGTAAGATGTCATTTGTTTGAGCAAGTACATGGTATAACTGAGAAAAAGGAGAATTTAGAACCATTAGGAGGTGTGAGCATAGTGAACTTCGGAAAATGATTTAACCTTTTGACAGAGGTGTGGTGAGGGTTTTAGGAAAACCCTAAAGGCAGAAAAAGTGTTCAGTGGATGTTAGCTGTGGTTACTATGAAACCTTTATTTGTTAACCATTTCCTCTTTGTTCCTTAAATCAGCTCCAACATGACCAATCCTAACCCAGGTTTGAGTAGAGGTGGCGGGGCTCAGGCTTCTGGAGTAAGAAGGACTATTTCCATCAGAAGTAAGCGAGGAACATTTCAATCTGTAGAAGACCTGTACCAAATGCGTGCTTAGACCGAGTTAGACTAGCCCCAGCAGATATAAGGTCTTTGTAGTGCTATATTCATTTAGCTCTGCTGGCTCCTAAGTGAAGAAAGACCACTGACTGATGGTGGCTGTTACAAATCTGTATTACTTTTATTCTAATTTCAGAATATGTAAAAATTTATCCCATCATAGGTGATTCAAATATTTGGAACAAACTAATTACTAATGATATTGCACTCCACCTGCTACATAATGGACTGTTATATCCTTTCCAAGTCCTTTGTCACTTTCCAAGTTTTTGGTGGAAAATCTTTCAGTGGTTTCTTTTCCTATTGGTTTTAGGTTTCAGGTGTCTCCTAATCCTTCAAAAGTGAATAGTTTCCCTTGTGGATTATCAGGTAGAGTAGTTTTGAATAAAGTCTCTTTTTTCCTTTCTGTAAGAGGAATCTCAACTTATAAACCAGATAGAAATTCAGGGCTGCACGCAAGGAAGCTGTGCAGGATGGCAGAGAAGGAAGGCAAACAGACTGAGGAAGGGATTCACCTTTGCTTACGCCTTCTAGAAGCTCACGAAAGGTCTTAAGGTGGCCTCCAAAGGCTCTTATCAAGCATTACTGATAATATGACAAATATCAAAACTTCTAAGGGCTGGAGGAAAATGAGGTCCTCCTCCCTTTTACAAAAAGAGAATACATGATAGACTTACTTAAAAACTCACAGGAGAAATAGTAAAAGAGATGAGAACCTACAGCCCTGGACAACAGTGTGCCTTCCATTGTTGCAAACTGGGACCCTATAAAAATAAAATATCACTTGAAATAAATTATGCTGGAGCATCATTCACTACACGCCAGAGACATGTTCAACATCCTCATGGTGCCCATAAACAGGTCCATGTGAGCTGTTGAACCCATACAGCAGCACAGATGAGCCCATGGGCAAACACCGGTCCAGAGTTTCCAGTTGAGTCTGTGTCCTTATGGTTGTTCTTTGGACTTTACAGTCTCCTTCTGAGCCCTTTTGACACTTCTGTCATACCCCCCACTAGGGGAGGAATGAAAGGCCATGGGTGATTTAGAGGAGAACGTGTGATTCTGTTGTCAGCCTCTTGGCCATCTCCACTTCACCAGCTCATTAAAGGCACATTTTCCTTTTGGGTGTCAGTGGGATTTCCTTCAACACTCACTTCCTAGGACATAGTATGAACTCCAGCATTCCTCCCAGTGATGCCAGCTCACCCCAGGCTTCCAGTTCCTGCTTCTCTTCAGTGCTTCCATTCTGCTGTGAGTTTTGCTGGACACTGCCTTGACCACTTCTGTACCACAAGCTGAAAGTCACACACCTAGTAGACTGCATTGTAGACCTAAATCATACCGTTCACTATTATTGTTATTCTCAAGAAATGCAAATGATAGTTGGAGTCTTCGCTTGTTGAAATCTTCTGTGCAACTGGTCCTCTTTATTAGCTTTTGCAAGTGAAGGGTCTCTGGTCCAGACCTCTCTGGTATGGACATTCTCCCTGCTTTTGCACAGGGCCAGATGCTCACTTGGTTTGGGTGCTCACAGTGTGTGATAGGTGATAACCAGTCTTCATCATACTCTAAACATACTGGTTTTGGTTACAAAGACAATAGGAGTTCCATTCTGCTCTGTCAGTAACAAGAAGGTAGGACAAGAGAAGCAAATAACTAAATGCCCACTGTCAACCAGGTCTTCAGATGTTTCTTATGAATGCCTGCCCTCCACCTCCAGAAATGTGTTGGGGAGAGTTGCTTCCTTTTCGATTTCAATGAAGAGTTTGAGGAGTGTTGGCATTAGATCTTCTCTGAATGTTTTATAGAATTCTGCTGTGAATCCATCAGGGCCTGGGCTTTTCTTTGTTGGTAAGTTTCTAATGATGTTTTCAATCTCATTAATTGATATTGGGTTGTTCAGGATTTTTACGTCTTCCTGATCCAATTTTGGCAATTTGTACCTTTCTAGGAATCGGTCCATTTCTTCTGTATTTTCTATCCTATGGGAATACAGATTTTCAAAGTAGGTATTACGGATTTTTGCATTTCTTTTGGATCTGTAGTGACTTCATCCTTTTCATTCCTTATTGCATGAATTTGAGATCTTTCTCTCCTTTTTTTGATAAGGTTGGCTGGGGATTTATCAATTTTATTTATTCTTTCGAAGAACCAACTCTTTGATTCACTAATTTTTTGTAGAGTGTTCTTCATCTCAATTGCGTTAATTTCTGCTCTAAGTTTCATAATCTCCTCCCTTCTTTGGGCTGTTGGTTTGGCTTGTTGCTCTTTTTCTAAGAGTTTGAGGTGTATCATTAGGTTATTTATTTGCTCTCTATTTTCTTTGTATATGATTTCAGTGCTATAAATTTCCCTCTGAGGACTGCTTTCATTGCATCCCACAGATTCCGGTAGGTTGTACTTGGGTTTTCATTTAATTGTAGGTAATTTTTAATTTCTTCTTTAACTTCTTGTGTGACCCATTGGTTATTCAGGAGGTTGTTGGCTAATTTCCACGTGTTTATGTGGTTTTTGGAGTTCTCTTTGTCATTAATTTCCAATTTTATTGCACTGTGGTCCGATAATATGCATGGGATAATTTGAATTCTTTTACATTTAGGTAGATATGCTCTATGGGCTAGAATGTGGTCTATTTTGGAGAAAGACCCATGTGCAGCTGAGAAAAATGTGTATTCTGATGTTGTGGGGTGGAACACTCTGTATACATCTACTAAGTCCATTTGTTCACACTTTTGGTTCAGATCTGTTATTTCTTTGCTGAGTTTCTGCCCGGTTGACCTGTCTCTTTGCGTCAGAGGGGTGTTTAGGTCCCCTATTACAATAGTGTTATTAGTTATTTGATTTTTTACGTCTGTTAAGATTTGACTTGTAAAGTTAGGTGCTCCATGGTTTGGTGCATAAATGTTTAGGATTGTTACCTCTTCCTCTTGCAGCTTTACCCTAACTAGTATGTAGTGGCCTTCCTTAC
>PVLD010014993.1:0-50287 GCA_004027595.1 Dinomys branickii
CTCACAAAACCCGTTGGGGCGCCTAAGTAGGTCTTCCCACCGGGAGATCCTGCAGTCCTTAAAGCTGCTTTGATGTCTCTCGCTGGGCTGAGCTTCTTCCCGATTCAGGAAAAACCGGTTAGAGCACGCACTTAACTCACCCTGTGATCATGCAGACAGGAGTGCCATTCAGATGTTTTTCCCTGGATGGAGATTTTCCCTGACTCAGAAATCCCGCCGGCCGGTCGCTGTTGCTCCAGTTCGCGCAGCGCTAGCTGCGGGGGTGGGGTTCTGAGCGGGATCCCGGAGCGCTGCCCGGTTTGGCGCAGTTTGTCCCAGTAGCACGTTCTCTGTCCGGTTCAGGAGCTGAAGCCGTTCTTCCCTCCACACTCGCTCTCTCGGCTGGTCGTCTTCTTCCCGGAAGTCCTCATTTCTGTCTTCATATTGCTATATTTCATTGTTTGGGTGGTAATCCTCTGGGAGGTTCTCTCTCTGCTGCCTACCCGGTCGCCATCTTCCCGGAAGTCTCCCCAAATTCATTTTCTCTAAACACAAATTTCATGTTCTCACCAAAAATAAAGGACAAAGAATTCCAGAAAAACATTTTATTTAGGCTGCCACATAAATGACTTTATTAGAAACATCAAGACTAGATCTGATTATTGGATTATGACTTTAGAACAAACCTACCATCCTACTAAAACCCCTTCTTATGTCTCTTCCTCAAGCTGCTACACATAAGGGCCCACACGACAGCTTAATTTCATGTGGTTATTGCTACTTATTTTACTAAGAACATAGCATGGTGCTAAAAAAGTCAAGTAGAGATTTTAAAAATTCCTCTATTCATGAGCAATTAGCAACAGTCAAGAAACAAGCCAACATCTAAGACACAAGGGCAATGAAAAGTAAAAACAATATTTACTGGGCAAAAATACCTATGCTTTACAAACTGCCTAAACTACCACTTAAGAGAAAACAAATAATAAGGACCAAAATGTATAATAGATATCGTGAAATAGGAAGAAAATGTTAAAGTGGGAAGGGAACACAGGAGGAGGAGAGGATACAATGAAGGAAGGGAAAATAAAAGAATAGAAGGAAAAAAAAAGGAAACAAATGTTTTATAAATAAGGAGGGGAAGGGAATGGAAAAAAAAAAGAATGAAGACATATGGTGCACTGTAATCCCAGCACTTGGGAGGCTGAGGCAGGAGGATCTCTGTGAGTTCGAGACCAGTCTGGGCTACAAAGTGAGCTCAAGGCCAGCCTGAACTGCAAAGAGAGACCCTGTCTCAAAGACAGACAGACAGACAGACACACACACACACACACAGACACACACACACACACACACACACAAAGACAGTTACTAATGGCTACTCATTCTACAAGAAGGTATCTATATCACTACTGTCCATAAACATTTCTTAGCTTCCAACATACAGGAACAGATCAATTTACTAAAAAAAAAATTAGTTTTTTCCCAGTATTATATACCATCACACTTTTGTTAAATGGTAGTTTTATAAAAGACCACTATAGAATATACTTCTGAAATACAAATAATTATTTTGTATTGAAAGTAAGTAGGTATCAGATATAACATCAAGTAGTAAAAAGGAATAGTTAAGAAATGTTTCCTAATGGTCTTGAGCTTGACTTAATACAAGAAAAATGTCCATAAAGTGTCCACTCTGTTCCATGCCCCAGAAATAGAACCAATAACCATAGCCAACATTTCCTTCTTACCCTTTACCAGGCACTGTACTAACACATGAATTAACTCATTTCACATTCATACTCTGAAGTTAATAAAGATTATTCACAGGGTGGGGGAGGTGGAATACTACCATGGCTTAGAAAGCCAAAAGGTACAGCCTGAAGCAGAACAGGAGCTGAAAGCAAGTAAGTACCACGAAGCTGGTCTTGCTGAGGAAGTGAGCCTATGTGTAGCCTTCCAGAAATTTACATATAACCCAGATCACAAAATTTAATGACAGAAAAAGAAAACAGATTTTAAGAACAGACATTTTACATATTTCTCATTTATTTCTTTTTTAAGACAGGATCTTGCAATGTAATTCAAGCTGGCCTTTTTACTCACCATGTAGCACAGGTTGGCCTCAAACTCATAGCAATCCCCTGCCTCAGCCTCCCCACTGCTGAGATTACAGGCTTGCACTACCACGTCCAGTTTCATATTTCATTGGTTCTTAACATCAGAATACTTATTGTTAAGTATTATTATTATTATTACTATTATTATTTCAGGACAAAATCCAGAAATATAAAACATTTTAAAGCCTTCTGAGATAATTCTATTGTGTAGTGATAAAAAATAATTCTAACTCTGGCTAAGAACTAAATAAACTATAGCCTAGAAAGATAATCTGCCCAAGTTTTTTTTTTAATTACCATTAAAGGTCTACCTAGAATATAACTCTCAACTAACAGAATATCCGTCTAATATGAAAAAAGTTTAGAAAAAACAATGACGTAGAAAAGTTTAGAAGTTATATGGCTGTAAGGAAAGAATTGCTGAGGTATTTTATAACTTTATTTTTGTATCTTTACCTATTCTTCTGAACAAAAGGTGTAAAATCTGAAATAACGATGGATAGCCTTTGTCAATGCCTGGCTAAGGTTCCCACCAAGACATGAAAACCAAGAACAAATCCACAATCCTGCCCATTTCTCCCACACTGGAATCCTTAACTCCTCTCTCAAACTCCCACAATCCCACCTACAGATGGCATTTTAAGTATCTATGCCTCTCCATCCTAAGATGCGAGTGCTTTGACACTGCAAACTTCATCTACAGTGACACTGCCTCTCCAATGTCAAGACGACATTCAACAAATGAAAAGGAAATAAAAGGGAAATGCTCAACACTTGGGACTACATGAAAGACCAGCTCACTTAACATGCAAAATAGTTCTATAGATACAGTTATGTTACAGGTACTATCTAAATTCATCAACGGCCTAACATAAAAGTACTTTCCATTGCAAGCTTTTTTATGTAAAACAAGAGATTTCTGGCACCTGTCTATAATCCTAGCACTTGGGAAGCTGAGGCAGGAAGACTGCCTCAAATGCAAGACAAGCCTGAACCACAAAGCAGGAGACTGTCTCAAAAAAGAAAAAGACAGATTACTTTGAAACTAGCACAGGTATAAATCTATCTACAACTATATGTTTAGAAAGTGATCACTAGGCTGGGGATATAGCTCAGTGGAATAAGCGCTTGCCTAGCAAGCGCAGGGTCCTGAGTTCGATCCCCAGTACCGAAAAAAAAAAAAAAAAGTGATCACTTATTTAACTAAAATGTTCCAGTACTATGCTTAACTATTAGGTTTTCTCATCACTATGAAATTAAATGACTTTACAAAGTCTAACAACAATATTGCTAATTCTTAAATTACAGGATCAAAGTTAAGATTTTACTAGACTAATAAATAGAATCCTAAAAACAGTAGAAAAAACCTTACATGTGTAATGAAGTACTATTAATTTTGTGAAGACTCACACAGAAAGAACCAGACCCATTACTGGCCATGCTTTCTTAATTACTTCTTACATCTCACGTTGGAGGATTTTTCAATGTTAAGACATTAATAGTTGATTTTAAAAATAAAAACCTAGTGAAAAATTGTATCTGAAATTTCAAAATTAAAAACCAATTATCTTTAAGTGAGGGATTGTACGCCATTTTTACATGACAGAAAATTGTTGCTTTTTGTTCACTTTTTCCTTACAAATGTACTCATTTCCCCTTTCAAGCAAAATTTCCTCATTTTATTACTATACAGTATTTTCAGCTTCTATGTTACAAAATGCATCAAAAATAAAATCTCGCAAGTAATCTTACTATTTTGCATTTTAATACACTACACAGTCAAAGATCAGTTGCCATTTAAGTGGCTGAAGCAAGAGGATTTCAAGATCAAGTCCACTTTGGGCAACTTACAGCTGTCTCAAAAAGTAAAAAGTAAACAAATAAAAGGTGGAGGAACTGAAGCTCAGCGAAATGTCCCTAGGTTTGTCCCCCAGTATCATAAAAGTTAAAAAGATCACTGATACACTGATTACATGATCTGAAGGGTCTTTTCATATAAATTTCACAATGATCTACAGTAAAATGGAAAATTACTTCTGCACTATAACTACGTATTTCTTTAAAAGGCTATTGTGTACTCCAAAGCTGAATTACATCTTTCTACAAGCAGGTTTGCGAAGAAACAATTCAAAAATATATGTAAAATAATTAAGACCCCAAAATTAGGGGTCAAAAAAGAGGATACCAATCCAAAGTCTCGCTTTTACGTGATCTTTGAAGTTACTTAACCTCTCAGAAGCTCAATTTCTTTCTAACATAGCTGCCTTCATCACAGATCTAAAGATAAATAAAAGAAAAAAGGCATAGTATAAAATCCCAGTAAGTGGCAGCTAGCATTTTTATGTACATTAATGGACATTATGTACATTAACTGGTCTTCAGAAGGCTGAAGGTGATGGAACTGCTTAGCTCTGCTAATGCAAAATGAACATTCACTAAATGTGGCCCCAAATTCTTGTGGTAATTTTACTACTAATTACCAAAGAGTATGAATTAGATTTTCAATCATCCTAACTTGAAAAGACAAGAACTTTTCCACACCTTTTCATCTTGGCCTCTTCACTCTTAACATATGGGATGTAACTAGCTAAATATGTTTATTCCTTTAATTTTCTTTAAATGTAAATGCACAAGCAATTTCACTGTAACTTCATTTATATGTAAACTGGCCTACACTGCTTCTCAAACTTTGTTTTTGTAAGGAATCTACCTAATTTAATCATAATATAATAAAATATCCATGAATGTTAACGTTTATATAGAAAAGTATGAATATATATAGCTTGTTTCTTAAATAGATGAACACAGTACATTTTTGAAGTCATACACTTATTCTATTTGATATTTTTACAATAAACAAGTACTCCTTTTGTGATCATTAAACTAACACTTGTACTATTTAACAATTTCATTAAGAAAACATGATACGACTCATCATATCATTGCCGCTAAATAATCATTTTCTGTATTCTCTCATGATCTTTATACCTCCTCAGCCTATTTCTAGCATAAAAAGCAAAACACTGAAATCTCATTTTACATACAGCTTCTTTGAAAAATAAAGCTACATTATTTAAAATATACATTTTATTTCAGGCTGTTTTCTTCTCATGATGTTTATGAGTCTTAATGAAATCCAATTTGGAGAGAAAAAATTCTTGTAATATTTATTAGTATAGAACTGCCACAATCCAATCTTGGAACAAGACTGACCTGATTTCTCTGCTCCTGAGTGACCAACAGAGAATAATGCCCTCAATTCACTCTGAAAGGGGAGACTTAAGCCAGTTCCTCTGCTTTACCAGCACTGCTCCCTTTTTTTTTCCTCCCCTCATTCATGAAGCAGGTTATCAGCTTAAAACTTTCAATTTTACACTACTGTTCCGGTTAATTTTTTCCCTTCAGGAAATAATCTGAAAACACGATAAGAAGACTGAAGGAGTGCCAGGCAGAGGAATATTTCTATAATCAAATTTTAAAAAGGAACTGTGTGAAATTCTCATACTAAGACATTCTGCAACTGTGAATGGGGTTTTTCCTCCTTTTCTACCCTTTAAAACTGTCAATAAGAGAAAAAATATGCAAGTACTACTGAGATCTTTTTGATACAAAGATCAACCTCATGTTCCTAATAATATAGGAAAAGAGGAAAGAAAAAAAGTAAATGACAAAAATGATGTATTTCAAACTCAGCAAAATGTTTTCATTTGGGACACAGGAGTCTGGTTACATGGAAGTGAAACTCAGAAAAAAAAAACTAACCATAGAAGTTTCTCACTCCCATAAATAAATACTGCCTCACAAGCACAGTCACCTTAAACTATTCTCACATTTTACCATCCTTTACTTTCACACACAACCCTATGAAGTAGGCAGAACAGGCATTACCATCCCTACACTGCAGAAAACTAACGGCCTAAAACAACCCTACTACTACTAAATGAACTAATAAAAATAACATCGTTAGAGCCGAATAGACGTTGGTGTTAAATTTCTCCATTTTCCAGATGAAGAAAGGGAAGAAGTTCTGCAAGTCACCTGCCCAATGTTACAGAACTCCCAGTGACAGAATCAAGAGTGGAATGCAGGACTCCTAACTTTTGGTCCAGTATTTGTCTTAAAAAGTTTATCACGGTATCAATGAGTGGCATTGTTAAGCTTAGATGGAGACGATGTGTGTTTTTAATAAAAGCTATTAAGGAATTAAGGAATGAATTCAAATATAAAATTGCCCACCACTTCACATCTTTTATTTAAAATATCCTTTCATGAATTACATCCTCAAATGACAAGTTTGCTAAGATTTCTTACAACTTGTAAATATTCAGATCTCCAATATTTTGACTGATGAATTAAAAAACATTTTTCATAAACGATGTTAACACTCCTAAGTGTCAGAGCATATAATTAACTATAATAATCTACTTTACATAGCTTATTAAAGTATTTTTCTTTGTATGTGCTCACTAACATCATTTCCATTGTGTACAGGTTAAGTACCCCAAATCAGAAAATCCAAAACCTGAAATGCTCCTAAATCTGAAACTCTCTGAGTGTCTACATGTCACAAGTGGAAATTCCACACGTGGTAGGTCATAGGCATAAGCAGCTGCACTAAAAAATACTGCATATTATTATTTTCAGGCCAAGTGTAAAAGATATATATGAAACATTCATGTTTAGACTTGGGTTCCATCCCCAGAATATCTGACTTTATATACATACATACAATATACCTACGTATATGCAAATACTTCAGAACCTGAAAAAAAAATCTAAACGTGGAAATATTTCTGTCTCAAACATCTCAGATAAAGGATACTCAACCTGTACTTCCAACTAAAATAGAGCCAAAACTTGGCTTTGGTAGACAACCTACTACATATATTTATTAATAAAAATGTGATAATTTCTTGCCAGACATTATTATGAGGTGAAAAGATTTTTTAAGGAAAATAAGCAATTCAGAGGAAAGGTTACATGGTCTATATTGCATAAGAATTCAAAAATCAATGAACCTTATAAACACATGGTGAACAGATCTTACTTCTTTGGCAAGATATCTGAACAAATGTTTCAACCCCGAGCCAGCTGGGAAAATTTAACAGTCTTACAGGCAATTCCATAGGCTGAAAGATCCAAAAATCTATCTAATGCTCTTATAGCCAAAATTATGCAAGGGAAACCAAAAGCTATTAGAATGACATACATTTGGGTGTTCTCTCTCCCTCTCTCACTGCCCAGAGCAGACTCATATAATCAAAATATGTAAAATATTTCTCAAGAAACTATAAATGTACAGGAAGTGCTGAATGCATTATTTCAATAACTCAAGATATTTCACACTTGGAGATAACAAGGATCATGTTCAACCTATTTTAAATTTCAAGCAGCTAATACAAGCGCCTGAAGTTTCTCAAAACAGGAAGTGAAAAAAATAGTGCTTTGAGAAAAGGCAGCGAACTGGAATTGAAAGAGTTCAAATGCTTAGGATTTAGGTTAATCTTATCTATGAAAGTTGAATATTAAATTCTGATTGTACTTACACTATAAAAATGTTTAACGGCTACTTAAAAAAGGTATTTTGCCCCAATACCCAAATCACTTTTGATGTTAGTCTCACTTCCTCTTGTGGAAACCATCATAACCATTTCCTTTAACCACAATACCACAGATCTACTAACTTTTAGTAATGTTCGATTTGCTCGTTTTTTAGACGAACTACACATGGGAACCAAGTAACAAATTTCTCATGCAGCATAATCTCATCCAAAAATTCAGCTCAATGAAATCTTTAAGTAATACTACCAAAAATGAAATTACTCCCAACCTATATAAAAGTATTATCAAGGCTCCTTGGTGACTTCAGGGCGCTTAATGACAGTGAACTCCTGCCACACAAAACGCAGAAGCCAACAGGCATGTTGCAGGTACCTGCATTCAGGTAAGCAATCACTTTCAAAGTTAATTACTGGTTAACTTGGGACAGTCTTTGGAATTACAGTGTGTAAATGAAACTGTACAAATAAATCAATCTTCACCCTCGAAACTCTTAATATTAATTTCACTTTTTAAAAAATCTTTCTTTAGTAGCCCTAGCACAATCTATGATCTACAGTTTTGCTGTAAGATGATAGGTACATTCATGCTATATCAAAGCCAGTAAAAACAATTACGAAGACATGACACCAAATACACACTGGAAGTCACAAGGATCTATTTGGACAGTACCTTCCCCAAAATAATCTCTCTCAAATTTTCTATCAGATCTCTACTAAATTTTCTCTACCGAATTCTTGAAAACGTAATGTTGTCTTAAAAAGGAATGGGGTGGGATGGTCGTGTCCTAAGATATTAGTGTCCTTTTTTTCTATCTTTACATCCACTTTTCTTAAGTCCGAGTCCGCCTTGCCCTCTTGAATCTGAGGCCAGGCACTGCACGTCTGGCCTGGGTCCACGGCTGTATTACTCAAATTACCCGACTGAGCCGTGCGCCGGGAGTAGCGGCATATTTCGTTACTCCCAGAAAAGCTGCGTGGGTGCTGGGCTGGGAGAACTCAGATGAGGAGGTGCGGAGAGCGACAAGGTGGTTGCTGCGTCCTGGTGACTCACAGCCGGCAAGTCTTGCCGACCGGATCCACCCTCTTCCCCTCCTCGCCACCTTCCCAAGGAAATAACCCTGGTCCTCGCGCGCTCTCCCGAGCGTCTCCAGGAATCCGCGCCGCACCGGCGACGCGGGCTGCTCCGCGCGCCGAGGCCGACGAGGGGCGGCCGCAGCCCCGCAGCTCCGCAGCCCCCGCCCCGCCCGGGCCTCCGCCTCCGCGGCCACCAAGTTCCCCAGCCCGCCGCGAGGTCGCCACCCGCCGCCCCTGCCTGCGGGCGACGAGGCTTCCCCGGCTCCGCGCTAGGCCGCGGCGCCTCCGGGCACCGGTTGGGCCGGCGCCGCAGGCCGAGCTCCCGCCCGCCCGCCACCCCGCCGCGGCCTCCCGGCCCGCGCACCTTCTTGATGTTGTAGAGGCGGGTGAGCATGCCGACGCCGCGGTCGTTCAGGATGGTCAGCTTCTCCGCCAGCTTCTGCTGACTGGGCTGCAGCACGGAGCGCGACATGGTGCCGCCGCCGCCGCCTCGCGCCCGGCCTCCGCCGCCAACGCTCTCCGGCCGCCTCCCCGCGCCGCGACCTCCGCCTCAGGGCAGCGCGCCCATGGCCTGGCGCCCGACCCGCGCCGCGGCCGACGCCTCGCTGGCCCGGCAGCCGCCCGCCTCGCGCCCGCGCCCTTCCGTGCCCACGCCCGGCGCTCTCCGCCCCAGCCCCCACCGCGCCGCCTCCCCGGCTCCCCCACTAGGTGTGGCGGCGGCGGCGGCGACGGCGGCTGAGAACGAGGCCGCTTCCCGCAGCCCCAGACAAGCGAGCGCGGTCACCTGATCCGCCGCGCGGGCGCCCCCGCCAGGCCCGACGCAGAAGCACCGCGCCGGCCCCGCCCCCTCCGCGCCGGCCCCGCCCCCTCCGCGTCTGTCCGCTGCTCCGGGGACGCGTTTGAAGCCGGCCACGGCGCCGTGGCGGTCTGCGCGTCTCCTTTGCCCCAAGTTTCCAAAAGTTGCGTCTGTACACCACCCCCAAGGGGTCGGCTGAAACTCCTGCCGGGTCGGGATGTTTTCCAGGGCGTTCCGCCCGGGACGGGCGAGAGCGACACGCGGCAGGGGAAGCGGCAGCGCGTTCCGAGACCTCGGGCTGCGCCGCCTCTGGGGCGCCGGTCCGCTCCGGAGCGGACGCTGATCGCCGCGCGCGTGGGGACCGACAACGGTGAAAGGCCGGGCCGGGAGTGCGGGGCGCTCCGGTTTGTTCAGTTTCCGCCCTAGTCGCACAGCTTTCCTTGGGCGTTTTCTACACTTCCAACTCCTCTCGCTCCGCTGATAAATCCTCGCAGCCGCTCCCAGCTCACGTCCTCTGGGCGCAAACCTCGGACGAGGCTTCAGAGTACTCGTCAAGGCTCACCGAGTTCACCGGGGTGGAAAAATTCCTGCGCGGGGCACGCAGACGTACTCCATATTTGGGGCTTTACTGTCTTCCTGTGTGTGCATCTTTTATGTTATGAGCATTAACTTTAAGGCAGTAAGACAGTATTCTGCCACCTTCAGTAAAAGTCTGAGTAAATAAGCTATCATTGATCAGAACGTTTTCCTAAAAGGAAAACTTAGTAATAGCTTTTTAAACATTTTTAAAGCTATTGTATCCAGTATTCTTTCATTTCGGCATCCCACGGTGAGATAGTGGATGGAGTGGGTTTGAAGAACGTTAAAAAAGAGTACTGCTACCACCAAAATGTCATAATCGTAATCATATCTGCCCTTGTGCTTGAACTCTAGGCGTAAGGTGGGATTACCTTGAACAAATACTTTGTATGTAATATTTTTTAAAAACTACATATAGTTCCAAGAGATCTGTTTACTCTTTGTAATTAACTGGTTGAGGGGTTTAATTTATCCAATTGTTTTCCAAACTGATAGCTTATGTGCTAACTTAGAGGAAGCAAGCTCTGGAGCCTGGGACGGTAGGAGAACTGGGAAAGGAGCCCCCAGGGAACGAGGGGGACAGCCAGGGACGAAAACGTCAGGGTGGTGGAAATCGGGATTAACGTGTGCCCTTTCGGTGAAACCATGAATAATTTTTGAAGCTGAGTTACAAAATCTTACCAGTGAAACAATATCTCATTTTCTGCTTTTTAAAAAGTGCTATGTTGACAGAACAACATCAAAAAACGTCATGTACTAAATTTGAACACAACTCCGAGTCTTTATAAAAAGCTACTATGGTATTTCCGTACTATCTTCAATTCACAGTGTCCAATAGAAGGAAAACCCTTAATTTAATTTTATTATAACTATTTTTAGACATCTAGCTTGACACTGTAACAGACTGTATCAACTTGTTAAAGATCTAAATTCACCATTTTCACAGTTATCTCCATTTTTGTTTTTGTGGTGCGGATACTGGGGATTGAACCCAAATCCCAGGATCTCACACATGCTAGGCAAGGACTGCACTGCTGAGCTGTATATCCGGCTCTTTTTAAATTTTTGAGACAGGGTTGCCCAGGCTGACTTTGAACTGTTCATCTTCCGGCTTCACCCTTCTGAGTGGTTGTGGTTATACACATATACCCCCCCACACACCGCCCAGCTACATTTCTCTACATTTTACATCAAAAAGAATTTTGTTACCAAGATCGTGTATATGTATTTTCTTTACTCCTTAAAAATAAAGACTACATTTCCCAAGCTCCTTTGCAAGTTGGTATGGCCTCTGACTAACATTCTGGCCAATAGAATGTAAGCTTACAAAACCTTCCATAAAAGACGGCCGCTTCTTTCCTTTCGCCAGTTCTTTCCCATTCCCTTTATTCTGCGTTTCTCGTAGCGAGGATGTAGCAGTCAGTATCGTGGACTGTAGGAAAACAGCCACTCAGGCAGGATGGCAGAACACAGAGGTAAAAAGTGTATGTGGGCTTATTAGATCAGAGCCGCCAAATCGAACCTGGCCCGTGTGGATGTGGATTTTATGTGAAAAAGAAAGAAACTTTGATTTCAGCTCCTTTTTCTTGGGGGAAGGGGTTGTTCTATTACAGGGAAACTCCATTCTAAACGCGGTTTCCGTGGCCGACATTTTAGTGCCTGTATTGGGAAACTATAAGGGATAGTAATTAATATTTATTGTTTTACCCTGCACTGGGTGCTAATATGACTGTTATATTTTCCCACCTACCTTTCTCAAGAATTTTGTGAGATATTATTATCTTCCATTTTACAGATAGGGAAACAGGTACAGGTAAGTGTTTTACTTTGTTGAAGGTCACACCTATACAAAGCATATACGTATTTTGGTAAGGGTGGCATTGGATCGCTCAGCTGTCTGACTGCAAAGTTCACAGATGCCCTTTCGTCATGACAGCACTGAGCACCGTTAGGGTGACACTACACTTTTCGTGCATCTGGTGAACATGATTATGCAGTTTCCTCTACAGTCCCTTATCCTTGCCCAAACCTTTAAGTAGTGCCTTCAAGTCACTCTTCAATTCGCAGCTGAAGTCTACTGCGTTTTTTCCTGACTGATACAGCAGCTCTTTGAGGCAGCTTTCTTTAGCCTTGCTTTCCCCCATTCTAAAATGAGAATTATTGTCGTAATGCATTTTGCTACCCATGAAGAATGTTTTAGTTTGCTTTTTACAATTCTCTTAGCAGCCCCTCCCCTCTGTTGCTTACCTATGTAAGACACGGGAAAGAAAATTTAAAGAGAATTTCTATGGCTTCTTAGACTAAAACGCTTAACATTCCCCTCAATTTAAAGACATGAAGCACTTTTCCCCACCAGACCTCAAAGCAGTTATTGGTAGCCTGGTAGGAATAGAAATAACACGAAGAAATTTCTATCCAAAACAATGGAATGGGGTTGTTGACATGTATTAGTTTCATATGTCCTCCATCCCTGCCTTTGGCAAACTGCAACATTCTGACAAAATTGCGTGCAGGGATGAAAAGAAATAATCAGTCTATGGGCAAGCTCAGGCATAGTATCAAATTAATGCAGGTTTTTAATGTTTTAAGAGATTGCAAATTTTTAATGTTTTACTTATTTGTTTTGCTTTTGTTTTTTTTTTTTGTTTTTGTTTTTTTTTTTGTCTTTTTGAGTCAGGGTTTCACTATACAGTTTGTGCTGGCCTTGAACTCGCCGTGTAGCCCAGGCTGGCCTCAAACACATCCATCCTCCTGCCTCAGCCTCCTGAGTGTTGAGATTAAATGGTTTTAAAGACTGAGTATTAAAAAAGAAAAGTGTGTGTAGTCAGACTGTGGTGTAAATAGAGAAATTAACTCTGGGTAAAGATGTGTGAAAGGGACCATATATCTCCCTATGGCTTAATCGTCAGAAAGGATAGATAGAAAGACACATGCTAAATCAGAATTCTGTTCTGTTCTGCAACATGGCAATGCCCGTAAGGCATGAAATTTACTCCACTCTACACGATTAAGAAAGAGAACGGAGAAAAGACAGAGCAACAGTATCCTAGTATCTGTAGTAAATTGAAAGGAGTTAAGACTTAACCAGGGATTGCAACTTGGTATTGGCAGAAGTGTAACCAAGACAGAGCTGAATGAAACACAAGATTCTGGGGGCTGGGGATGTAGCTCAGGGGCACCTAAGTGCTTGCCTGGAAAGCCTGAGGTCATGAGTTTGATTCCTAGTACCCCCTCAAAAAGAAATACAAGCTTCCTCCTGTAGTCCACAGAACAGGTGCCAGAAGTAGAACTGATCCGAAAAGTTCAAAAAGAAAACAATGAAAAATTAATTACCCCCTTGCTCATGACCATTCACATCCAGTTAGACTCGTCTTGTAACCTGCCTAACCTCTTGTAATACAACTCAAGCATGTTTATTTGCTTCTGCCCTACAAAACTAATGATAAACTGGGCTTTCTTTTTAAAATTATTTGAAGAATTGCAGTTTTTTCTATGGAAAACATTCTGATGTAGTGAACAGTTTACATGAATACTTCCCATTTTTTCTCAGTTATTTTCACAATGGAAAGAACTCATGAGTTTTTGGTTTTATACATATAAAGGAGCATATGGTGGAATCTAAATACAATATGGGGTGCTTTTATTTTAATATTAGAATTTGGAGCTGTGAATGTAGCTGGGGTGTTCAGCACCTACCCAGCATGTGTGAGGCCTTGGGTTTGATCTGTAGCGGCATACGTGCATGCACACACACACATACACAACTAGAATGTGACATGGAATTTTGGCAATATTAATAGTAAAATAAGATTCAAGTTAGCCTAGAGATTAAACTTATGATAAAGTCAACTTCCAACTAAACACAAATGATGTATTAACATTTTTACATTTGGACTACTCCAAATGTAACACTGAACATTTTACAAATGTAAAAATGAACTTTTTTTTTAATTGGGAAGGCAGAGCCAGGGACACAGCTCAGCAGCACAGTGCCTGCCTGGCAAGTGTAAGGTTCTGAATTGCATTTCTAGTACCCCCCAAAAAAGAATGTATATTAAAAATTGGGAAGAATAGGGAGTATACTGAATTGATCCTTCATGCAAGGAAGAGCCTAGATGAGAGATACAAATTTGGAACCATCAGAATATGGTTCAAGCCATAGGAATAAAAGAGATCAGTTTTTTGAAAGTAGCTTTTTAAAAGTGTATTTACTTTCTTTGAGAGTGGGGCTCCCTATCTAGTGCAGGCTCACCTTGAACTCACAATGATCATCCTGCTTCAGTTTCTTGAATGCTGGAGTTACAGGCATGTGCCACCATGCCTGGCAACAATAGTTTTAAAAAAGAAAATAAGATCTTGTCCACAGACTTAAAGCGCTCCAATTTTTTCATATCAAATAGAGGAACTAGACCCAGCAAAGGGGACTGAATAGAGATGACCCCTGAGATAGAACCAAATCATAAGCAAGTGGAATTCAGGAGCCCAGAGAAGAGGGTATTTCAAAGAGATGTGGTCAACCAACTGGGCTACCACTGAGAAGCTGGACAAAGCTGAGCAGAAAAGTGCTCTTTAAACTTGATAGCCTGTAAAGTTTTTTTGGTACCTTGAGAAGAGCAATTTCAGTGGAGTGGCAGAGATTAGTTAAAGTTAGAATGGGAAATAAAGATGTGAAACTACTCTTTTGAGACTTGAGTGTGAAGGTGCCCAGAGAATGGGACAGCACCTACAGGACCAAGGCAGAGGTTTTACCTGTTTTTTCTAAACAGAAGGTCCAAGATTATCCTGTAGAGAGAGAACGGCTTATAATTCTGTAGCGAAGTAAGGACCAATCAAAGGAACAGTGAGCAGCCTTAGTAGAACATGAGGGAAAGAGAGGAAGAGGAAGCAGATGATATGGGCTAGATTAATTTTTTACTGGGGCTAGGCTGTGGGGGCGGGGTAGGCGCAGACATAATAATGATATTAGGTCATTTTACTGAGCACACATAACCTACCATGCTGTGTCCCGACTGGCTTACACATATTAATGTATCATTCCTCTAAAGCTGATCAGGAAGTGGTATCTAAGGTCTCAGCTAGGAAGGGACAGCACCCCTCTCCTAACCACTTGCTGTGTGCCCTGCTGTGGATCAGCACACTTGGCTTGGGGAAGATGAGCAAGTTGTCTTGCATCTTCTGACTTCTCAATGAAGTAGAAATATTTCATCACCTTAAGAGTGATGACATGGATCTGAACATGTTCAATGTTCATTTCACCTTTGTGTCATATATTAAAATAGCAGAGAAAAAGTCTAAACTCAGGAAACTCTCGAGTCACACTCTCAGATTTGGAATCCTGGCTTTGCCTGCTTCTTTCTTTTTGTTCTTTTGTGTGTGTGTGTGTGTGTGGTGAAAGTTCTTCCTATGTAGGTCAGACTGGCCTTGAGCTGACGAAGTACCCCAGGCTGGCCTCAAACTTGGGGTGATCCTGTGGAGTGCTGGGATTGCAGCTGTGAGCCACTATGCCTGACTTGGGCTTCACTTCATACAACGGGAACCTGTGACCTATGGATAAAGCCCTTAAATCTCAAGTTTTTCACTGAATGGAGATAATATACCTGCCTTACAAGATTATTACAAGGAACATCTGAGAGCATTTGTAGCAGTTGTGTCTTACACAGTTACAAGAGCTTGTTTTTATTATTCTCCAGTTACTCTTATTGTTGCTGTTATTGCTCCAGTCTGCCTACTTTTATGATTTCCACCGAGACACTGCTTTATAGAAGTTGTGGGCTTCTTTTTAGGTGCTGGGACAGAGGAAAAGAGGATAAAGGCAGTAAAGCCTGTAGAACACTAGCCTACCTTAAGTAGCCACCTCGTGTTTTACCATGCGGCCACAAAAATTAAAAACCTGCCTAACTGTGTTCAATTGCTTTGCCTGACAAACTCCTATTTAACAATTTCTGAAAATGACATTTTCACTATTTCGTGTTAGCCACACACCATAATCATTCTGCTTCTAAGTGTTGATGATGTGCAAATATTAAGGACAATACATTTTTATCATAAGATAGGGATTATGCTAAAATATTAGACGGTCATTATAAGATTATTTTCCCCATTAAAACATTATTGGAGTCTAAATGTTTACGATAAGTCAAGTTCACTGGTGCTTAAATTCAACTTTGTGCTCCATTCAACTCGACTCAATTTTGTACTCCTGTGTAAGTTCAAATCCAGTTACTAAAGTACTATTGTACAAAATAAGCTGCCACTATAAAGTTCTGTTTTTCTGCTTTAAACCATGAACAGATACTGTCCCACCTAGACTGTTTGCATACAAGTTTTACCGCTTCTTACATTATTTTTAAATTCTTCAACTCATTGCTCTCTCATATATTTTTAAAATCAGAATTTAGTCACATTCCCACATTACTTTTTGCATTTCTCCCATTCTGTGATCTTAATTTGTGCTATATATGAAATGAAAGGAAAAATACAGTCTAGCTTACATTCCTGTTTTAGAAGAGAATGAGGTAGATTTAAAGTACATGAATTAAGTCAGAAGAAAGGAATGAAGTGAGCAACTCCTCTTGACTCATTTCCCCCAAGGAGTCAAAGCAGAGACAAGAACACAGCTGTAATCAATTTTTTTTTTTTTTTTTACCTGCTGGTAGAGTATTTATTGGTCAAATTAACTCTTGGTTTTAACTAAGATTCCTAATTAGCTTTTGGGTCATTAACTTTTTCTGTAGAAGTCCAAAGAAGTTGTGCCTTCTGGGCACAAAAATGAACACAATTAGGTATATAGCTCAGTGGCAGCTTACCTAGCATCAATCAATGAGGCCCTTTGTACAATCCCCAGTACCACAATTTCTCTCTCTCTCTCTCTCTCTCTCTCTCTCTCTCTCTCTCTCTCTCACACACACACACACACACACATGCATGCATGCATGTACAGAGAAAAATACAAAGTTTTAGAGTTGATGGTTTCTCTCTGCCTATACAATGCTTTAAAGACTCTAGATTGAGAATCAGGCATTATAGGAGCAATTGTGTATCTACCTGATTTTATTCTAAGCGTCTAAGTTTAACCTGACATAAATGACAGAACACAAACTTGTCATCATCCAGAGCTGTACAAAGCACAATTTTCCCCGCTCAGTTCAGCGCGTTACCTTAGGGTAACAGGCTAGCCTCTGTAACCAACACTTTATCTAAAGATCCCACTGTAGCTAGATGACTGAAGTTCCCGCTTTCTCTGCCTCTCTCCGGCTGCCAGACCTTTGGCACTTCTACCAGAAGGTGGAAAAACCGAAAACATGAACTCAAGCTGCTTTGTTTTGCTCTCAACCAAACACCTGGACTGAACATTTTAGTGGAAAGCAAGAAATGGTGACTTCAGCTAACACAAAATGTTGAACAGTCTACAAATTCTCATTGTCTACATATCCCTTTCTCTTATTGCTACAGGTAGCACAAGATTTGCTGCTTCCTTAATGAAATATACAGTGTTTCAAAGATAGCAGGTGAGCCAGGTGTGGTGGTGCATGCCTATAATCCTAGCACCCAGGAGGCTGAGGCAGAAAGATTGCTGTGAGTCTGAGGCCAGCCTGGGCTACCGAGTGAGTTCAAGGCCAGTCTGAACTGCAGAGAAAAACCCTGTCTGAAAACAAACAAAAAACAAAGACAGTATGTGATTTCTGCACATTACATAAGTCACAGTGTGCCTCAGAATGATCGCAGAAATACTGAAAGCTTAGTCTCAGAAACCTGCTGCTGAAGTAGACCCAGCCAGCTTTTCAGCTGTCAAAGCTGCTCAGTGGAAAGCAGCACATTTGGGAATCTGTTGCTGGTACACCCTGTTCATAGCCTGTTCCTAAGAAATAAAACTCAGCATGAGGAAGAGAGAAACATCAGATATGTGAAAGGGTCACGATAGTGGAAGCAGTAGCAACGGTTCTGAGAAAGTTCACTATTGGTGATGTTCAATATGTCATTAGGTGTTGAGGATATTCTCTTATAAGTAAGAAAAGGATATTCTCTTATAAGTAAAACATTTCCTCTCTTGACTTGTATGCCAGGTGGCAAACTCCCACTCCACCAATACACAATTAGCTCTTTGTTTCATTCTGCTATTGCTTCTTTGGGTGGTGAAAAAGTAAATATATAGTGAATATCGTCATCACCACCAACATTTAACATTAAATAACAACTGGACACAAAATAATGAACTTGAATACCATTATCCAGGTAAATAGGTAATAGTTACATTGCCTCAAATCCTTTGTGAAACAAGCATAGTTCATTGAAAGATTTCTTTATTGTTTATGTAAGTTTCCTTTCAAGCAGTATTCTTGCCTTTTGTGGGTCAGTTGTGGGTTTTTAAAGTTAAAATAGTTATATAATTTGGCTGAAGGTTTTTAAGAAAATTTTTCATTATAAAATTTTTCAAACAAAATGAAAAGAAGGAGCGTAATGCCCTTCCATACACCCATCACCTAGGTTAGACGCTTAATGGTAATTTTCCACATTTGAATGTAGAGGCATTTAGTCCATCAATAATCTAAGCCAGAACTCTTTAATTTCCACTAGAAAAGTTAAATATAAAATAATAATCAGATGCTCCTGAAAGTGACTTCTGAATTAGTTTTTTAAAGATGACTATTTTGAATTCTCTCAGAAAGGCACTGGAATTGCAAATTATTTTCAACATGGAGCTAATTTTATTTTCACATTGCTTAATGGTAATTTTTAGCAGTGGTACTTTTTAAAGAAGAGACTA
Source organism: Dinomys branickii (assembly GCA_004027595.1). Lineage (NCBI taxonomy): Eukaryota > Metazoa > Chordata > Mammalia > Rodentia > Dinomyidae > Dinomys > Dinomys branickii. The sequence continues at coordinate 18,874 of PVLD010014993.1, forward strand.
TAAGAACAAATATCAAACCAGGCATGGTGGCACATGCCTGTAATCCCAGCACTTGAGAGGCTAAGACAGGAGGATTGTTACGAGTTCAAGACCAGCCTGGGCTACAAAGCTAGCTCATGGCCATCCTGAAATGCGTAACAAGATGCTGTCTCAAAAAGACCAACAATATATATGTGATATTCCTTGCAATAGCCAAACCGAAGGGTGAAACTTACTAATATCAGTTAAATACATATCTCTACCAAACAGAACCTAAACTAACAGCATGTGATATCACAGCCTTATGAGCAGTGCTTCCTAAATCTTGATTTCTTCTCGAGCAGATTAAGAATCACTGTGCTGACTCACTGGTTGAAAGAAAGCCACTAGCCTTGTCCTGCCTGTCTATAGTAACTCTCACCCACTGTTTTCTTGTTCAGTATACTTTGATGTCAGACAACTATACGATGAGCATACGTATAATTGAGCATATGTATACGTGATTATGTAACAAACTCTCTTACTGCTATGTAAATGTAAGCACAATTTTAGAAGATCAGATAGTATTCAGAATCATAGTGAAGTGTTTCACTGACTAAAATGTTTTCTCAGTGTTAAACGTTTGCTAGATATTTATACCAATTGACAAGAAAAAGTATAACGTCATTTTATCTGACCCAGTGTAGTAGTCTCACTTTCAGCCACTCCCTTCCTTTCCCCCTGCTCTGAAAGAGTTTATAAGAGCATTTCTGCTGATAATTATAGTGGTTGCCTTGGGAAAGTTAACTTATTTTATTGACAAGGTTGATTCATATACTATTCATTTAATTTTTACTTAGTAAATTTTAAGTTAAGCCTCTTAGGCTCTTAGCCATTAGAGAAAAAACTCTGATAACATAAAGAAATATTAACCATTATGATTTTGTATTTGTGAAATCAAATGCCTGTTATTTTCCATAACACATAAAGATATCCAAACTATTTTCTTCATTTGTTTACAATATGAGAAAAAAGTCTTCAAAAATTAGAACAGCAAGACTCTATACTTTCAAAAACAAGAAAATTAAGTTCCAAAACAAATTGAGTAAACAGGATATTTCTGTGCAGTGCTGTAGCTCATAGAGATCAGCTCAGATATAGTTATCAGGAGTATTCAAATTATTCATGGCTTCTGAGTATGAATATACACTTGTTTCAATGATTCCACTCTTGGAAACAGTGCCCAAGGGAAGATAGATAGATAGATAGGTAGATAGATAGATGCACTATTTATATTGCTAGGTTAGACAGAAACTAAATTTTTACAGTAGAGCACAATTACAAGAGTTATAGTGTCAGCCACACCTAGACAGTTCTAAGCAAGGCCACGTTAATGAAAGAAAACATGGCCACCGTATCTTACTAAAACCAATGTCTCTCTGCCTCCTTAGAGATACTAAGGTTATAAGCAATGATTGACTAATTCAGACCATCGGGCTTTCTGAGAGGGCACCTGTTCCCGGTGACTTTAACAAGGGCTGAGGACAGGCAGGTACAGTAATGTTCTCCTCCACTGGACCTATAACAACTAGGATAGCCTCACAGTGTACAAAATCCAGGCTAATTTATGAGCACCAAAATGAAGTTGTGTACTTGGCATAATTTATGTCCTCTATGGCACATTATAGAAATCAGGGGTCCTTGCCTTAGTCACTTTTTTATTTTTTTGAGACAGAGTCTCACTGTGCCATTCTGATTGGTCTTAAACTCACTTTGTAGCCCACGCTGGCCTCCAACTCACAACCATCCTCCTGCCTCAGCCTCTCAAGTGTTGGGATTACAGGCGTGCGCCACCACACCCAGTCCAGTCGCTTTCTCTTTAATGAGATAAAATGCCCAACATCCACCAGCTAAAGGAGATGTCTGTTTGTCTCACGATTTCAGTTTATGATCAGCTGACTTCAAGGAACATGGTAGAGGGTATTGTAGAGGAAAAGATGTTTCATTCCAAGGAGTCAGGAAGCGGAGAGAAGGGAGGAGCCTGGGCAGAAGACAGACCCTTCTAGGTTAGGCCCAATGACCCACCTCCAACCAGGCCTCCCCTCCTAACAGTCCATTCCACTACTGAACTCAGCAGTCAATGACTCCACTGCTGGGCACAGCAGCCCCCTGAGCCATCACCTTCCAAAGTCCCTACCTCTGAACACCCGAGGCTTTGGGTGAGCTAAGCCCTAACAATCCTGCTGCTCAAACCATTCCTTTTATAACCGTTCTATGGTGCTGCTCTACCCGTTAAAAGCCCCCCAACTCTTTTCCTTTACCACAAAAGGTGGGGGCACTGGCAGCAAAGGGCTACTTTTTAAATGTGCCTGTAGCCAAAAATGGGTATGAATTCTGCAGGCTCTCCTCTCCCTTTGTTAGCACAGATGAGGGCAGTAGACAGCCTTGTGCTGCATTTGAACTCTCAGAGTAGTTAGGGTATTTGGAAAGAGTCGTGGCTGGGTAAAGAATAGTGATGGCCTCAGGCAGGCCAGGGTGCTCTAAGAAATTGCTGTGCCCTGAAAAGAGAAGAAAGTTTTCCTTCCCCAGGAGAGCAGAAGAGGAGGGCTGGTTAGCACTTGGGGATGCTGTGAACAGTGTGGCCCTCCCTTGTCAAGAAATTATTTAAAAGACATTTATTGGGAGTGGGCTTGAAGTAAGGATTGTTTCCAAAGGAAACACAATGGAATTAAAATCCTGCACAAGGCTACTCTAAATAAAAATTAATCAGTGTGTAAACAAAAGATCTGTCTCCTCCCAATCTCTAAATCATGGAGTGCAGATAATTTAACGGCACTGGAAAGTTGTGGTGTGAAAGATAATAGAAGAGTCCTCGCAAGCCGAGAAGCCAGCTCTACGCTTCTCAGGCACTCAAATGGGTTGGGTAGAATCAGCCCTACTGTGCCCATGCTCTCCGGTGATTTTATCTGGCTGTGCTATTTCAGAGTTACAGAGGTCCCACTGCTCCCCCAAAGAGCCTGAAACCTCAGCAATGGGACAGGTTGTGCCGAGTGTGAACGCACAGCATCTGTATAGGTGTGTACAGAATGAGCATCTCTAAAACTACACTATGGGTTTGACCCAGAGTGAGAGTCCCCATTTTAGAAAATTCAGACATCCTAAACTGCAAGGAAAATGTAATCAATGGTAATAGGAAAGAAAAAAGTATTTGGAGTTTGTAAGAATACTCTTCAGTTGCTATGGTGGTGTTAAAGCTCTCCTTTTCTGATGTAGCAAAGGGAAACGATTATTTAAGTTCTGATTGTTTTTATTTCTCCTGCTCACCTCCTCATAATGGTTCCAATGAGTGGAGAAATCCTAACACTATACAATTTTAGAGCTAAAAGAGGCCGGGGGGATTGTTTCTTCTCTTTCATTCTGTAGGTAAGAAATCTCAGGAAGGATAAATAGGTGAAGGTACGAAGTCAGACAGCTGCCGGAGACATATAGATGATCTATAAAACAGAAATCAGACCCTCACGACGTACTGAGTTCACTGAAGAATCTGTCGTTATGCTTAACCATGTTTTATCTGCAGGTCTGGATGTGTTCGTTGCCTCTCTCTTTGTTGGTTAAGGTTGATCAGGGTTTTTCTTTTTGTTTTTGCTGCCACAGTGGAAATGTACAAAAATGGGTAATAGACTATTTTGGGACTATTGTTCACAAGTGCATTTATCTTAGAAATTGTTACCATGGAGATGAACACACGTTGTGTGAGTTTATAGCCAAGTTAGAATCATACGGTACTAAGACATAAATAGCTAATTATACACAGAGAAACACAAGAACCCATGCACACGTACACACTGAAGCATGTTCCTTACTTTTCCTAAAATAATAATACAGTTCATGCCGTGCTGACCTCTGGTGGTAGAAAAGCCTGCAAACTCTAGGCATTTTTTTAAAAGTAGTATTGTACAGCGATATCAAAACCACTTTTTGAAATTGTCATAAAATAGGCTGAGTCAAGTTAAATGGCTAATAATATACTTAACACATAAAGTAAATAATGAAAGTCACTGCTTACACATCACTGCTATTTAAAGTATAAGTATAAAAATAAGAAGGTAAAAAAATCCTCAAAACATGGCCAAAAATTCATGAGTTGTTTTTTTACCAAAACACTCAGTAATGTTAAGCATAGCCACTTAGCATTACCAGCCCACTTCCCTTTATCTGAATAGTTACGTAATTCTTTATAAAAAATTTTTAAAATAATGTATTCTTTTCTTGCATTGTTTGTACTTTCCCTTCAGGACGTATCTTTTTTAAAAATGCTTAAATTCCCCAGAAACTAGCCACTTTCAGGAGAGCACCAAGTCATATATGCAGATCATTATTCATGTGTATCAATGTATTTTTACTTTCTGTGATGATCATTTTAAAATTTTCAAGCAAAAGCAGAAAGATGAGTACAATTAATTCCCTCCTCACGTATCCACCACTTCCACCTTGTCCACATATAGCCAATTCTGTTTGATTCGTAAACTTCCTTCCCTCATCATTTTAGATCAATATAAAAATATCATGATAAATATTCATGAAGAATTACATTTGCCAAGATGAAACCATTTTTATCTGTAATTTGCAGTTTTCGCTACTTTGCTTTGAAACTCCAAAGGTTTCATTGCACAGAGAGCTGCAGGATGAAGTTTAATTTCAATAGTGTCAGTAATTAGGACTAGAACTAGAATAGCAATGCTTTCTCCAACATGGAAGCAATTTAATACACTAATGAGTTCTGAAGATTAATTAGTGCATGTGTTTTAAAATATACTTAAGGGAAGTCACACACCTTGACTTGTTTTTATAAAAACATGAGAAATGTACATCAAATAAACATAATAAATGTTTTTGCCTTTTTTCAAGACAGCTATTTTACCATGTTTGATTAGTAAACAAACACCCAGCAACTGCTAAAAACAAAACAAAACAACAACAACAAAAACCAACTATAAATCAGTATCTCAGCACATGGGCTACACAGGCCCTTGCAGGGCAGTATATTTTGCTACTTACTCTAAGTGCTAGGAACAATTGAACGGCGTATTTAATCCTGATTCTAGCCAGGCTCTTGCAATTTCAGCTGCAACAGAAGACATTTATTGTACATTTCTTCCAAGAACAGAGTAAGATCGCATCATCTCATGCTCCCCATCTGCAGGTCACTTCCTATGGAAATATGGACTAACTCAAACCTTGTTTCACTGCAGTCACTGCAATCAATCCCATTTGGCTTAAAACGACTTGGTTCCAGTTTGATGCAAGGAACCATGGGGCAAAGCAAATAGGTGCTTTGAAATGTGTCTGTAAAGTTCATCATCAGACAGATGGATTTAGAGGAGTTTTCAGAGGCATGTCTGCTTCCTAGGCTAGCATGTCAGAGACAGTTAACCGTGTTGCTATTTATGAAAGTGTAAAGCAAAACCTACTGGAATGTAAGACAGCTTGTACATTGGAAAGTGGGGAAGAGTCTGTGAAAGTAGTATCAGATATTGTTGGAATGATGTTTTCTACTGCCACTGCAAAAACTTGTGCCACAACTGTAGCATATCCACATGAAGTTGTAAGAACAAGATTATGTGAAGAAGGAACAAAATACAGATCCCTTTTTCAGATACTGTCTTTGGTGATCAAGCAGGAGGTTTTGGGTCCCTCTGTGGTGGTCTAACAACTCATTTAGTGAGATGGATTCCGTTGGGGCTGGGGATATAGCTCAGTGGAATAAGCACTTGCCTAGCAAGTGCAGGGTCCTGAGTTCGATCCCCAGTACTGCAAAAAAAAAAAAAAAAAGAGATGGATTCCGTTAGGATGGCCACCTGATTGGTGGATAGCAGCATAGGCTGCCACACTGCAAATGAGGAAAGACCAAAAGATTACAGTGGATCATGGAATATTGGAGCCAGCACGGTGCACACAAAAGATAGAAGTTTGGCAACATGTCCCATAACTACACAGAAGTTTGGTTAAGATAGCCAAACCCCATTACTTAGTCTATCTGTAATGTGGGAAGACTTCAGTCACCTCTAAAGGAAATGCAAGCTGGGCGTGGTGACATTTTAATTTCATTATTTGGCACTGGTAATCACTGTTTTTGACAACCAAGGAAATATAGTCTAAATATCTTGTGTATTAAAATATTTGAGTCTTTTCAGCTAATAGGTACTTGATTTTTAGCCTAATATGGACCTGAAATTGTCACTGCATATAACTCCCATAATAATACTTTGCAGATTATAAAATTAACCAATAATCTATTGATTGATTCTTGACCATTTCAGTGACTTGATCATGCCCTCGTATCTTCTCTAATGTTATGGAACATGAATGAACACATTTGTCTTCTGAGTAATTTATAATTTTGAGCATGAATTATCATCTATCATGTCTAAGTATAGTTTCTGTAAATTAGAAAAATACATTGCTTCTGAGTTTTTCTGTTTGCTTCACATTAGGAACTTGGATCTAAATTTATTTCCAGGTCAGTGTAGATTATACTTATTTGGTAGAGAAAATGATACTTTTCAGTTTGACCCTTACAAGTTTTTTGAAGGTGATATTAATATCTGGGATAGAATAAATGTAATCTGCTGTCTGACTCAGTAGGCAGAATTTGGAATTGACTTTTATAAATGAACAATCAGGTTTTGATAAAGAAATTTATCCTGACCTAGTTTCCTGATTGATATATCATAGAAAGACTCAGGTTCATTTGGGTTAGAGGTGCTAATAGGCCAGGCATGGTGTCGCATGCCCGGAATCCCAGCGCTCAGGAGGTTTAGGCAGGAGGATCACTGTGAGATAGAGGCCAGCCTGGGCTACAAAGTGAGTTCAAGGCCAGCCTGAACTACATAGTGAAACTCTGTTTCAAAAAAATATAAAAAATAAAATAAAATAAATGTGCTAATAAGATACAGTTTTTAAATTTTGCTCTTGGGTCATCAGTACATTTTAATACTGTAAATATATGTATGGCCCTTATGAAGATGTTTGCTGTCATACTGTTAAGAGACTTTGGTGTCCTGGTGTATGAGACTTCTATAGTTACATATGTGTGATATATATGTGTGATACCCATATCAGTATACCTTAACTTCACATTTTGTGCAATGGCTTTATCTTAAGGCTTTTTGTCAATGTACTTTGCTGCTTTTTTTTAGGATAAGAAAGGAGAAAATTTCATGCTAAGACTTTAAAAAATATTAGTCATGTCTTAGGTAGAAACAGTATATTCATGACATTTAGGGTTCTGGTTACGTATTTTTGTGAAGATCTTAAAATGTGTTAAGTTTTTTGTGCATGACATGACACAGAATACCACGACATTATGGAAAAGCACCAAGTCATTGCAAGCTTTCTTTACTGACATCAATCAACATAGTACCCTCTTAAATTCCCCCACCTTAGTTTCCTTATAAGCAACAATAACTCGATGTGTTTGAGGTGCTCAGTTGGAATTTAAAATATTCTAATCTATTTGGAGACTAAAGGCAAATTTTATCTTTGGAATTATTAATATCTTCTATGATAAATTTCAACTTTAAATTTATTGTGAGAACATACTAAAAAAAAAGTCCCTCCCAAAATAGGGGTTTCTAACTTCAGTCCATAGAGAAGGTCTCAATCTGTAATATTTGCCTTTTCAGTTGCCATTTATTCTGCCTAGTACAGTGCTATTTGCCTTGTGAAGATCCAAAAATACTACTTGTGTTCAGTGTAGTACACACTTTCCCTAGTACTACTGACCTTGGTGCCCCACAAATCATGATACAAAAGCTAGCAGCTAAAGAACATCTTATTTAGTTATAGCAAATTCACAAGTGTCCTTCTGCTTGTATTTAGCGAATAAAGCTTCCATCGAACTTTATTGCACTGTATTTGGCTTTTTAAAAGTATTATATATGTTCTGGATGGAAAAGAGATTTTAGAGTTTCAGATTTTATTTGTGCAACAACTGAAAAGGAGCAATGAAGTTTGTTTTATTGTTTTTTCCCCCTGAACACAATCTGTCATAGTTTACAAATATCAGAGATAATTCCAAAAAGAAATCTATATGCAAAGATTACATATAGTTTGTCTCTCAAATATTTCTCTGAAGAGTTAAAAAAATTGATTCTGTTTAAGAAGAAAAATGCATACTCAGAAGTATTGGATTAAAAAAAAAAAACCCTATGGGTTGTATTCATTTGTTTGCCAGAAGATAAAATTTTATTTTCTGATATAGAGGTAGTCAACACTCCAGACTGGAATGACTTTTTGTTACAGAGTTTTCTCAGAATATTAAACTGAACTCACTCAGGTTCAAGCAGTAGACACTGAAAGCACAGCCTCAGAGCAGATAGATCTCCTCTCATGGAAATGGTTCCAAATCTGAGAATTGCTGACCCAGTGGTTGTGCTATACAGTGCTTGTAATTCCAGAGGAAAAAACTGCCACTGAAACTCTGTCATGATTTCCACTGTGTAACTTTGTGGAATCAGCTCTGCTAGATGAGGCTCAAACGGATTTGTCACTCTGAAACCATGATAGAGCCTTTTGTCTCCTAAAACCCAATGCTACTGTGGATGTTAGGACCAGCAGAGTTTGTGTTCTTCAAAATACAGTAATGAATGTTTACTCTTTCACTACAGTAGAAACATTTTGGTGTTTTTAGGTGTGTTTTAAGGGACAAAAATGTATTGATTTGACTTTGAAGGTATTAAGTGCTAGAAATCAGTCTGTCCCTTCCTCTTCTAGAAGTTTTCGGGCTGGGGATATGGCTCAGTGGCATAAGCGCCTGCCTAGAAGTTTTCAGGCCCTTTGTCTTTGTTGTTTACATGCTCTTCTGCCCAAACTTAGTATGTCAGGGACTCTTTCAGGGCTGATAAATAAGTCTGCCTTTTTCACCCTCTGACTTTAACATCCCTAAGAATATTCACATTTCTGATTGATTTAAATTGAACCAATTTTAATATATAAAATACATTGTGCTTTTTGGCCTTTCAAATCTCTTATCTGTCATGTGTTTATATTTTCCATTAATCTACACTCTGATTTTTCTTTCACTACTCTTAAAAACTGAAAATTCGAGTCCTGTTTTTTTGTTAATACACCTTTTGAATGTGTACCCCAATGTATGTGAACAATTATGACACATAAGTCATAGCTAAATAGTGAACTTCGAAAGAGTTGATAATTTTTGCCCATTCATATGAGTTTTCCTATTGCACTATGTACATGGCCATAAATTATGTGCCTTGTTCTTCTGCATTTATGTTAATCAACTGACTTTTACTTGAATTGTTAAAATTCAAAAAATTAAAATAAGCTTATAAAAAACAGTATCTCATCTTTAATAGTCTTTTCCTTTAAAAAAGTCTTAGGAGGTTTCTTAATATTTGTTGTGATTTTCAAACAGAACTATCATGTAGCGATATAAACTCTTCAGTTGAAAAAAATCAATAAAATACTAAATGTCAGCCCTGCAAAAGCTGGTAATATAACTGTCTTAGTTACTTTCTTTGTTGCTAAGACAAAATACCCAACACCCAAAGTTCAAGGAGGAAACATTAGCTCACAGTTTGTAGAGGAGTTAGCCTCTAATTAGTTGCCTTCCAGGCAGGGTGGCATGGTAGACAGGCGCTGAAGAAGAAAAACAGTTTATGGTGGCCCGCAGGTAGCAAAGCAACAAGGGGGAGGACCACAGCTCTTTTTATCTCTTTATCTTATCAAGGTCACTTAGGGTGGGTAACACACACACCCTTACCCCCAGTGCCCTTTATTTTAGCCTTGCACCATCAATCAATTCCAGTGTCACACACTCTAGATTCAGCCACGTCTAAGAAAGCCCCATCTGTGACCGCATGAGGTTATAACTGTTATTCTCTCTCACTTCAGTACTGTGGCTGCCCTGCTTTCTAGAATTTTAGCTCTGAAAAAATTGTGAAATTTGTGTTTTTTCCCCCAGATCCATCAGTTTCTAATATGGTTTTCTCTCTTTATATTAAGTGCTTATTTATCAACGTATTGATAATTTGGTATAGTCTTTAAATCTTAGCATGAGGAATAAAAGGCTCCCTCATAGAATGAGGGACTGCTCAGCAATCAGGGTACAGAGCCTTGTACTTTACATAGCCTTATTCTAAATTAAATGATATGGGTTTAGCAACGATTGTTTGAAAATAGTGCTTTCACCTACATTTACAGCTCTGGTGATTCTAGGTTTACTATTAACCATTATATAACATCTACAGTGAAGTTTCCAGAAAAATACAAAGTTATTTAGGGATATTCTCAAGAGGAAAAAGTTAATAGAAACTCAACTTAAAAAACAGGATTAAACCTGAACCAGAAATAGCATTGGACGAGTTGGTTATCTGGCTGTATCTGGGCAACCAAAATGCATTTTGAGGGAGCATATTGCAGCTTTGTAACTCATCCATCAAGAACACAGAAATATGAGTGGTTTCCTTATTGAGCTGGGTCAGTTCATGTATAATTCAAACATTTTAAAAAGCTATTTGAATATTATTTTATTTTTTGCCTATACCAATAAGACACTGTAGACAACCTTACTACTCCCATGTCCTTTTAGTAGACATAAAATTACTTTTAAAATTCAAGCTGCATTTTCTGGTTGTTTTGTTGCAGAATCCAAGAGATCACAGAGACCAGTGGGCAAAAGGAGGATTTATTTTCAGGATTTTAGGTACACACTGACTCAGCTGAACTCATGTCCAAAGTGCTGGGACTTAGGACAAAGAACGGGTCTAGTTTTATACAATTGGCTGAGTGGGTTGGTCTTTAGAAACTGGGGGGCGGGGGGGTTCAAGCGAGGGTCCAGAAGCAAGACAAAGCAATTAATACCTTAGTCTTGAAAGAAGACAGAGCCTTATGAGTTCTGCAAGAACGAGATGACAAAAACTCTGTTTACAGGACACAGTTGCCAATCTTATCCGCGCCTGAACAAGAAGTTACAGCTGCAGGGGAAGAGGGGGGGCTTAAGAGGGACTGCTCTTTAAATCCTGCTTCACTCTCCCACTTTGATGCTTTCTATGATAAATTTAATAGAGAGAATGATTATCATTAAAATTTACTGTGTTATGGGGGGGGGGCTTGGCTCCCTATTGGCCAGAGAGAGAATTATAATGAAAAAGGAAAGAAAAAACCTCTTATGTTGTCATTGTATCCTGGTGTTGATCCTTAAGCTTTGACCGTGTATAGACTAGTTAGCCTCCAGGGTGGATACACAGGGCTATTGTGTTTGGTGGCAGCCTAATCTCATTGCAAGATTGTCTTGTTTGGGTGGCTTGGATTCATTATAATTCTCTTTCAGGCAACTGGATGACCCACCTGCCTTGAGCCATTGGCTTTTGCTGACTGTGGCAGATCTAAGGCTCAATTTCTGAAACTTTAACAACAATAGAGGCACATAAGATTACAGTATGAGGTCCATCCCATATGAGCTCCAGAGTTGTTGGTTTTTATTTTATTTTTAACCAAAACGAAGTCCCCAGCTTTGAATGGAGTACTGGGTCTGTCAGTCTGTGGTGTATTGACAAATGGTTGCTTAATATGTAACACCCAGCTGAACTGAAACAGCATGGTACCGGGTTGGGGAGGCCCGGCTGAGGATTGTTGCTGGCAGCATAAGAGGCGAAACTGAAGAAGAAGAAGTTTAGAGGCTATAGGGAGCTCTTGGGAGCTGATGGTTCTCTTGGAGGAGCTTGTCATGGTGGCTTTCCTGTTGAACTTGACTGTTCTTATCTTCAAATGAGCTCGGGACCTTACTGTTGCTGAGAATGTCTACGGTTCACTTTGGGGGAGCTCTGGTCCTCGCTTTGACCATTGCTTGCTGGGTCTGAAGGGGAAGACGGTACACTGTGCAGTCTCCTGGAGAAGCTTGTTCCTGATGGGAACTCGGACTTTCTTATCGTCATAGGACCTCACTGTTGCTGAGGATGCTGTGGTACTTTTCAGGGGAGCTCTGGTTCTTAATTTGAGCGTTGCTTCCTGGCTCCAATTCAGATCCCTCAGCCTGCTGGCACAGATCCTTCATCCCACCGGCACAGACTTTCTAGCTACCACCACTGACCTTTGGGACTTCCCAGCACAGATTTGTTTGTCTGTGGGCTCTAGGCCTCCAGCTGGACTTCCGGGAGGAATTGTGATGGGATCTAGGTCTTCAGCTGGCCTCATATAGGTCATTACCATGCAGGTCCTCAACTGGATCCTTTGGCCTTTAGTGTGTGGACAGATTTCCTGCACTCTTTTTGTATATGACTCTTTGAGTGACTGTTATAAAATAATCTTATAATTAAGTGTCCTGTATTGTATTGGTTCCCCTTGCAAACTCTCAAACTACACCAAAGGCTTATGGGCATTTTTCTCATACCCAATTATAAATATTCTGTATGGCTACTTCTAAACCTTGTATTTGTCTCCTTAGAGACATTTTCCCTAGTTCACAGAGATCTCCTTTAGTTTGACCTATGATTGGGGGTAGCCAGCCAAATAGATTTTTTTTTCAAATAGAATTTTACAAAGGAAATACCTCATTTATTTAGCAGGGGTGCAACAGACACACAGGAGAACCATGGGCAGAACTTGGTCCCATCTCATATGGATGTCTTGGCAGTATTTTTCAGCAATTGTTTGAAAGTCTGGTTCATGGGTTTCATTTTTTCTGACCTCTTCAGTCGGTAAGTTGTGTGAAGCTTTCATTTTAATTTTAACTTATATGTGAGCTTCTGAATTCTCAGCTACAAGTGTGGGTCCATTGTCTGACCTTACGGTCAGGGCTAGTTCAAATCTTGGGATGATGTCTTTTAATAGCACCTTGGTTACCTCTCGTGTCTTTTTTGTTCAGGTGGGTAAAGCGTCACCCTATTCTGAGAAGGTGCAGACAAGCGCTAACATATATTGGTTGCCACCAGCTTGAGGAAATTTAGTAAAATCCATAAGCAAGTTATTACATGCAGTTCCTATTTCCAAGGGTCAGTTGACCTCTTGCCTTGGTTTATTTTGTGCACAGATCAAGCATTGTCTACAAACAGTCTGAGTGATTGCAGTGAGTAGTGGCACGTAGAAATGGTGGCCTAGTAATGTTTTCAGTGTGAGAGCCTGATGGAACTGTTTAATGAACCTGGATCCCAGGCCTTCAGAGATGGCTAGCTTCCCATCAGCAAACTTTTATTATCCCCCCTTGATATATTTTTCAGCTTCTTGGGCAAACCAGGTTTTTTATGTGGAGAGTAATTTGGGGTCTCTGGGAAGGGTAGCTCCAGGAGGATGGGTACAGCTAGGGGCCCCCTTTGTGGGGCTGTCACAGCAGCCCACTTGCTTTCCCTGTGTTTTAGTTTTCTCTGGTTTCTTTCTCTACAGCCCTTCGGTGTTTACTGTAGCGTATGGCAGCCACTTTCCTCAGGGCCCATACAGCATATAGCAACTGTAAAACTTCTTTCTATTTTATCTCTTTTCTTCCAATTGTCAAAAGCCCTCTTTTTAATATTTGGAGTCAGTATAGATATTAACCATTTTGTCTTTTGCCAGCAAAATAGACCTTGTCAGTGCCATTAGTTTTGCTTGCTGGGCTGATGCTCTGGTAGAGAGAGGCTGGAACTTTATCTTAGAATCTAGAGTTACCATCCAGATCCTATTTGTTGGACCCTTTTTAGTATAAACATACAGGCATGGGTGGGGGGTGCTGGTTCAACTGGGAGCAAGGTTAAGGGTGTTTATTTTCTCCAGAATTATGTGAGGATTTTTGCATAAAAACCCCTGATACTGGGTCACCATAGAGAGCCCTTCCCCGTCCTCATTGCGGCCCAGGAAATTTATTTTTATTTATTTATTTATTTATTTACTTATTTATTTATTTTTATTATTTTATTTTATTTTAAAGACAAAAGAATGGAGACATATGAACCAGAATAAGCCATAAACAATATCAAAAATACAAAATTATACAGACCATAGTAGGAAATTAGCACTGGATGGATGCTATATTACATAATCTTATCTTCACATTAGTTATCACACAAACATTAAAGGAAATACCAAACTATAGAGAAGACAGTAGGGAATTAGCACTGGATGCTGCATAATATAAAGTTATCTTCACTTCTGTTAATACAAGAACGATTGAGGAACTACAAATTATAGAGAACATAGAAGGGAATTAGCTCTGGATGCTGTCCTACATAATGTTACCTTCACATGTTACTCAGTTACACAGATGATAGACCATTTCATCCTTCAATTTTCTCCTCCCTCATCTCCGTTGCCCTACCACTCAATCAGTCATCTTCCCTGTGATAATAACTGTATTCCTGGGTTTATCTATACCCCTGGACTCTCACCTTGGGAAGAGAGATAGCTGCCTCAGACCATACTATAGCACACATGGGTGTATACAAACTGCCATAGTCGGAAGTGGAAAAGCACCCATGCTCACAGCGGAGCAGCCGCAGGGCCCTCAGTGGAGCAGCCGCGGGGCCCTCAGTGGAGCAGCTGTGGGGCCCTCAGCGGAGCAGCCACGGGGCCCTCAGCGGAGCAGCCATGGGGCCCTCAGCAGAGCAGCTGTGGGGCCCACAGCGGAGCAGCCACGGGACCCACAGCAGAGCAGCCAGGCCCAGGAAATTTATATTTGCAATCCCATAAAAAGTTATTGGTATCCTAGTAGGTTAATTCCAATCTGCCACTTTCAGGGCAACCCATGGTGAGAATAAAGACACTAAGTTATATTTGTAGTTATGGGGAGCCTAAGGGTCCTAAGTCCAGCCACAATGATAAAACAAAGAGCATTCTGAACAAAGACTTTGACCCATAGCCAAACCTGGGTTTTATTCATTCGTGAAGAAGGGAGTGGCTTGAGGATAAGTGACTGTGAGAACTGTAGGAAGTAGGTGAGTGCCATGAGCTGGGCTATGTAGGAGACCTGAAATCACCTATTCAGAGAAGGATATGCAGAAAGAGTAATCTGAATGACACAAATGAGGTAGTATCTAATGTTTTGGGGTCAGTGCTTCAGCTCTGATGTGTAATCTTTCAAGCCCCAGAAAATCGTAGCCTCTATCCGAGGCTCGATCCCACCCAACAGTGTGGAGCACTGGTTCACATATCCTGCCTCGTCCTGGCTCATTTGTGGGAACAGCAGGGGTCCAGGGAAACTCATCTGCCGTTTCCAAAGATTACCACCAGCACCTCACCTCGGCTAGACTGATATGCATTGCTTAAAGCCAATTGATAGGATAAGGAAAGGGTCCTAGCTAGCTCTGTACATAGCAGTACATGGAGATAGGGTCAGGCTCAGCCAAAATTGGACAATTGCTCCTCTTTCAAGGAGAGTCATCCAGGTGGTGCTCCACAGGTCATCCTTGGATTTGACAACCAGTAGTGTCCTCTCTGGTCCATTAAGGTTATAATTGAGTGTCATACTCCAGGGGTCAGTTGTCTTAAAGTTAACTTATTAGCCTTCTGAATCAGCAAGGCAGTGGCAGCAAGCATTCTAAAGCATGGAGGTCATCTGAGGGCTACAAGTCACACACACACACACACACACACACACACACACACACACCTTTCCTCTCCCAGTTGTTTTTATCTTGATATCGGATTTTCTAGCCCCTCCCGTTGTGTGCCCCTCCCACAGCTCTGACACTCTCTGTGAGCTTTTATTCCTATGGGCCACTCCAGTCTTCCACTTGGCACTCTTTCTCTTGTAGGCCCATCACATAAGCTGTTTAAGAGTCGCCTGTGAGATGCTCTTGGTGCCGGCCTGTCCCACATCGCACTTGGGATTGTAGGTTTCATCTGACCCAATCCTCATCAGATTACTAGGTACCTCCCCAGGTGATCAGGCTCCCCTTCCATTCAACTGGGACTGATTTTGCCCTGTGTGTCCCCTAAATCTTACTGGGTCCTGTAGTGCACTGTTGTTTCAGTATCTCCTTGAATCTCCTTAGGTTCATTTGCACTGGCAGGAGAGGTCTCCAGGCTGCGAGAGCACTGATATCCTCTCTGAGCTTAAGTCTGATGGTGGCACCAAAAGTCTCAGGACTTGGACCCTCTTGGGCCTGCAGGGAGAGGAGATAGCAAATCTGTTGTCTACAGTCCCTTCGTGGTTGCCAGAAATTTTGCAGAATCCAAGAGATCAGAGAGATCAGTGGGAAAAAAGGAGGATTTATTTTCAGGATTTTAGATGCACATCGATCCAGCCAAACTGATGTTGAAAGTGCTGGGCCTTAGAACAAAGGAAAAGTTCTAGTTTTATGCATTTGTCTGAGTGGGTTGGTCTTTAGAAACTGGGGGGCAGGGCAAGCAAGGGTACAGAAGCAAGACAAAGCAATTAATAACTTAGTCTTGAAAGAAGACAGAGCCTTATGAATCCTGCAAGAACAAGATGACATAAACTCTGTTTACAGGACATAGTTGCCAATCTTATCTGTGCCTGAACAAGAAGCTACAGCTGCAGGGGAAGAGGGGTAGTTCGAGGGGGGTTTTTCTTTAAGTCTTTACATCTTTAAAGTCTTTAAAGCTTTTAAGTCTTTTAAGTTCTTTAAGTCCTGCTTCAGCTTTAATAATCTAGGACTTTATTAAGGTAGTCATATTATCCAAATGATTCTATATTATTCATATTCTTTTCAGCACTTTTCTCACACTTTCTTTTATTACTTTAAATTAAAATGTCACATAGAGGTTATATGAACACTTTAATATTTAATAGAATTAGAGGTGTTCATAGGAAGATAAATTCCTGGAGGAAGGCAGGAAGGGCAACATTCCTTAAGGTTGAAACTATGTCACTGACAATCTAGTAATTTCTGAATGTCTCCTGTATCTTCCCCTACTTCCAGTTCATCAGTTCCCTTCAGCCTCTCTAATTTAACACTCTTCTTACCACACTAACACTTTAAAGATATTTTATAAAATATAACCAGTTAACCTCATTTTACATTATAAAGTCATCTTTCTGCTGGTTCTCTGTATCAATGATCTCTCTGTAATTTTTTTTACCTCACTGGGCTACTGTTGTTGGATTTTTTTTGTTTGTTTGTTTTTCAAACACTATAGCCTTTGGTTCCATGGTCCAGGTTTTCAATTGGTTCTTCTAATTTCTCCATGTCTGGTCTTTCCACGTTCCTTACTTGCACATCTCCA
Organism: Dinomys branickii; assembly: GCA_004027595.1. Taxonomy (NCBI): domain Eukaryota; kingdom Metazoa; phylum Chordata; class Mammalia; order Rodentia; family Dinomyidae; genus Dinomys; species Dinomys branickii. The sequence goes on from PVLD010014993.1 coordinate 36,010, forward strand.
AAGTTTGTGCTTCAAGGTGTTATCCATGGCTGGGTTTTCTCAAAACTAGTTCCTCTCTGAAATTCCTGTCTTTTCATTCACCCATGAATCACCTCTATAGAAATGACTTCAACTCAACTCAGATGTCCTGGTTTCTTTCACTCACTCATCCATCCATAAAGTCTTTATTGAAGTTTACAATGTATCAGGTACTAGGTAAATAAGCTGGGCTTCTTCCCAGAAGAATACAAAGCATAACCCTGTAACCTTAGTGTCCAAGTTTCCCTAACTAGATAGCATCATGTCACTTCTGATGGGCCTCTTTTCTTCAGTACTGTTAATTGTTTGAATAGCTTTATTAACTTTTTCTGTGGTAGTGGGAGTCAAACTCAGGACCTTGCATTTGCCAGGCAGGTGCTGTGCCACTGAGCCATATCCCTAGCTTTATTAACTTTTTATCTTTTTTTTTTTGGTACCAGGAATCAAACTAGGGACCTTACACTTGCCAGGCAGGTGCTTATGCCCCTGAGCTATATCCCTGCCCTTTATTAACTTTTTAAAGTGACTTCTGAGTCATGAGTTTTTTATGAGCTTCAACATAATTCAGTTTGCTTTGGCCCTTACACCTGGATAGACCTTATACCCTGTGAGGTCTTTATACCTTAGCTTCCTAATAAGTCTTTAGACTTATCTTCTTCAGCCTATATAATATTTTATCACAGCACTTTAATGTTCATAAATTCTACAAGCCCAAACACTTCCAGTTGCTTTTTGAGATCTATACAATTTATTTTTATTTTATTTTATTTTTTTGGCGGTACTGGGGATCGAACTCAGGACCCTGAGCTTGCTAGGCAGGCGCTTATTCCACTGAGCTATATCCCCAGCCCCCGATCTATACAATTTAGACCCATCATCTTCCACGGTATGTATGTAATAGACTTGTGGTGAAGTCAGATGGGATAATATGTCCAAAACACTCTTAGGTGACTAATGAGTAAACACTAAGAATCTAAACATTGCTTATAAGCACAATGCCTAGCATGTAGTAAATGCTCAATAGCTGATAATTATTTTTGATCATTGTTATGACAAATATATGGACTGATTCATGGTTGCATTTGTTTTTGGTGAACTTGTGATGGTTTAGATGATGCAGTCTCAGTCTGTTCACGTTGCCATAACAAAATCCCACAATGTGGCTACGGAAATGTATTTCTGATGGTCTGGAGACTACTAAACCCAGGACCAAGCGCTGGCCTTTCAGGGTTCCTGGTGAGGGCTCTCTTCCAGCTTGCAGACGGGTGCTTGTCTCCGTGTGCTCACACAGCCTTTCCCTGCTGCTCGCCGAGATGGGGGGCAATGTCTTCCTGTTCTCTGGAAGCTACTAATCCCATTGAGAGTGCCCTTGTTTCATGGCCTAATCTATCCCGGATGATCTCCCCAAAGGGCCCAAACACTGTAATATTGGGAGTTATACCTTCAACATATGCATGTTGATGGGCCACAAACAACCCAAAGCAGTTAACTTTATGCTAGGAAGTTTCAACAATGATGGAAAATACCACTATGTGGTGTTAGAGAAGTGTTCATAAATGCAACTTCTTCACTTTATATCATACTCAGTTGTATCTAAATCCGTTTTTATTTTAATAAAGGTTAGGGAAATTCAAGGAATCGTGCGGTTTCTTTTGCAAAGTAAAGAATCCTTTTGTAATCTGAATCATCCTATTATGTTTTGTGAATTTGGATATTTGTACACTTAATTTTTTTAACTGTGTGGGTGGACTTGCTGCGGTGCTTTCAATAAAAAGCGCGCATGTTCACTGCACTAAGCCTTCTGCAGTAATCCTTCAGCGGGCCAACATATAGGAGGGAAGTCAGAAAATTTTAATTGCTAATCTACACAGGAAAACAAATTTGAAAAGTCCAATACCATTTTCAGATTTAAATTATTGCCTCACAAATATGCACAAGTTTCATCTCCTAGACGTCCCTGTTGGCAGTGGTAATAGAAAGTGAGACGGACACAAGCTATGAAAAGAAAACTCTGCCCTTCAGCTGCCCGGACCCAGCGCAGGCGGAGGCTCGGTGCACGCTCCACCCCGCGGCCACTCCAAAGCTGGAGGACACACAGTCTCCCAGGTCACCAACATGACTAACAGCAATCGTGGCCAGGAGACATCGGCCCTTCTCCAATTCTGTCTTTTTTTTTTTTTTTTTCCAATTCTGTCTTAAAATTTACCATTCTACGTATATAACTACGATGGATTGAAAGAGCAACAATATGAAAACTCCCCAGCAAAAGCAAAAGGCAGATCGCAAAGAAAACGCAGGTTTCCGCCAACAGGAACAAGAACCGGCAGCCAATCGGCGCCCATGTCTCAGCGGCCAATCAAAGCTCGCCTTACAGTGCGGCCCCGGGAAAGCGCAGCTGGGTCTCAGGTTCCGCCAGGTGGACGCATCTGTCACCTGCAAGGCCGAGCACCCGAGAAGCTGCGTTGGTTCCCTGAACCCCAAGGGACCAGCAGTTCAGCACCGTTCTGCTCTCTTGGTTTGCTTGTATTTGATCCCAGCCACTGCTCATGTAATGCACTCCCTGAATCAGGAGATCAAAGCGTTCTCCCGGAGTAAGCTCAGGAAGCAATGCACCAGGGTGACCACGCTGAGTGGAAGGAAAATCGTGGAGACGTGGAAAGAGGCTAGCATGCACGTGGTGGAAGAAATAGAACCGAGCGGCGGGGGTGGCTGTGGTTATGTGCAGGACCTGAGCGCAGACCTGCAGGTTGGCGTGGTCAAGCCTTGGTTGCTCCTGGGTGAGTACCTCGCCTGGCCGGTCGCCTCCCTGCCTGCCGGGTTCGCCTCCCTGCTTGCCCGTAGGCCCGCCTGGGGCCGCCAGGCTGCCGCCTCCTGGAGGCGGAACTTTCTTATGGCACAGAGCAACGTTTTTGCTCCCACGCTACATCCATAAGCAGCGTGGCTTCCAGTGGCCCTTAACCCCTGGTATTTGGATTTTTTTGTGTTTGAGACAGGGTCTCCCTATGCAGTTCAGGCTGGCCTTGAGCTCACTTTGTAGCCCAGGCTGGTCTCGAACTAGCAAAGATCCTCCTGTCTCAGCCTCCCCAGTGCTGGGATGACAGGCATGTGCCACCACTCCCAGCGGTGTTTGGATTTTAGCAAAGCTTTTTTCTCCTCCTCTTCTAACATCTCTGGAGGATGACAGATGGCTCTTGTATTATAAAGGGCCATGGCTTTTTAAAAATTTTAATCACGAATGCTTTTATCAGGCGACACAACAAACAAGGGTAAAACTGTAGAAAGGCTGATGTTTGCGGCTGGGTGCTTGTTCGCCTGCTCGGCTGTGGGGAACCGTATAGAATACAGTACAGGCCTGCTGCGACCAAATATGCACTTGGTGCCTGTTTTTGGAGTGTTTTGAAGGAAGACTTTTTTTTACAGTTGAGTCTGATGGTTTTATGATTTCTTGTTGTCTGGAAATGCTGAATCCCTGCCCCCGTACAACCACAGTCCGCTCAAAGAAAAGGAACGATGTTGTAAAAATCCTAACTTGTTAACTTGTCAAGAGTGGGTTTGAATTATTTTTCCTTTATGAATACAGAAGTTAAAACGCTTGCCTGTATTTATGCACCCAAGGACCCCCTGAGTAGAAAGAACAGTGAACTGGGGTCATCAGTACCCTGGTACCCACAGCATATCACTCCTTGCCAGTAAGAACTGTAAACGGAGGTCATGAGCTCCGTTCACAAACGGGAACTGGGATGTTAGGCTGGGGAAAGGATTTGCCCAAGGTCGCACACCTGGTGAATAACAGAGCTGGGCATCAAGCCCATGGACCACTGCTCTTTGTCCCACTAAACTGTTTCAGATTGGACCAAGTTTTCCACCGTACACTGCCTCTAACCTCCTAGATTAGCACGGGCAAATCATTTGTCCTTTCGGCCATTTAAAAAGTCTGTACTTGTGGGGTTGTAGTGACATTAATGTAAAAGTTTTTTTTTTTTTTTTAACAGAAATCAATCACAGCAGTTGTATAAACTACTGTATTAACCATTTTATGAATTGTTACTTACTAGGCCAGGTGTGCTGGTGCACATCTGTAATCCCATCTACTCAGGAGGCTGAGGCAGGGGGATCATAAATTTGATTGAGGCCAGCCTGGACAATTTAGCTAGATTTTGTCTCAAAATAAAAAATAAAAGGTATGGGGATATATCTTAGTGGGGATATATACCGTGGATTCAATCTCTAGCACTGAAAAAAAATCACTGAATAAATGTCTCCAACTAGTTTTTGCAGCCCAGAGAAAAATTATACCATGCTCTCACCAAGTGAAAAATTAAGCAAATCCTTTAAATTAATTTGGAAAATTCACCGAGGTCTCCTCTTGCTTGTTGTACCTAGGAGAGAAAATATGTCTAGGTACATTTTTTCCCAGTTATTTGGCTTCCATTGTAGTTATAATAGTTTAAAATAATTAGGGTAAAATTGGTAGGTGTTATTCACCAATTCAGAGTATTCAGAAACTGTTATTTTCTTCTGTGAATTTATCCTAAGTGAACTGATGAAAGTAATGTTCTCAGATTGAAGAGTCTCTGGGGCACTTTCATCGGCCGAACCTCCCTTCTTCGGAAAGACATACTTTTTTCTGCCTAATTACAAACACCTTCTTCCTAAAGTCCTTTCTCATGAACGATGCAGGGATTGTTTGTGTACAGATTTTGTTTCTGTCTGGAAAGCTCAGGTTGTTTCGAGGTTAACTCTGAGAGCACCCTCCTCCCCTGGCAAAGCATCTGGGTCACTTCCCAGCTCTGCGCCCCAAACAGCTTTTGTTTTTGGTGGTGTATAAAGAAAGTACAGCTATGCAATGTAACTGGTGGTTTGCAGTTAGTTTATAATCTCTAGTGAGCCAGGATTGCAAGTTGGAGTCCCGCCTGAGGTACTTAATGATTTGTTAAGACCCTGCCTCAAAATAAAAAAAAATGTTAAAAAGGGTGGGAATGTAGCTCAGTGCAAGAGGTCCTGGGTTCAAGTCCTGGTGCCACTTTAAAAATCTGGGCATATGAATAAAATCAAAATACATTATACACATTACCCCTGCCCAGCATGTGAAACTAGGGAGGGGGAGGTGTTGGGGACATAGACCAACGTAGGTCACGTACATGTAGCAGTCTGCTAAACTGAAACCCACTAGTCTGTATAGCCAATATGCATTAATAAAAAGGAAAAAAGAAAATGGGGAAGTAAAATGAAATGGAACATAAACATTTCTAAAAAATCCTACCATTAAAATTATTCTTCTCAATTCATTAATTTTGTGTAACAAATCATTATTTCACTGAAAAAGGAAAATAAATATAATCACAAAGAAAAAACCTTACATATGGCTTTGAACCAGAAGTAGAAATTTTTAATTTTTTCTGGGTTGTTAAGAGGTGAACTTTTTACTTACTAAACCTATTCGGTTAAGAAGTCTTGCTGGGTGTGGTGGTGAGTGCCTGGCTGAGGCAGGAGGATGGACCTAAGCTCGAGGGCACTTCGGGCTACAGAGTGAGTTCAAGGCCAGTCAGAACTACATAGCAAGACCCCTTCTTACAAACAAACCAAAACAGAACAGAACAGTCTAACCTGAGCTAGGCTTGGGGCCAAAATAGCTGTGATCCCAGCTCCCGAGGAGGCTGAGGCAGGGTTGTAAAGCCAGTGGCACAGTTTAGCGAGGCTCCGACTCCAGTAAAAAGGGGTGCAGATGTCTTGCGGTAGAGTTCCCTTGATTTTAATCCCCAGAAATGTCAAAAAAACAAAAAAAGACTCTAAAACGTTAACATTTTGCACTCATCAATTCCTGGTGAAATGTTTGAGATACTTCATAAGATTTATTTTTGATATCTAAAAAACCCAGTATTCATGGGGCCAAATAATACTTTAAATTCTGATAGCTCTTTATTATGTAAGTCTTTCAGGAATGTTATTAATCCTCATAGCAATTAATACTCCGATTTTCATCCATTGATGAATGTTCAATTATTAAAATTTTTTCCACATAAAACATTTCTCTAAAAGGTCATTTATTTTCCTTGGCAGTAATGTAATCACTTTTCTTGATTTCTTTTGATGATTATGAAAATAGTGATTTGTAAGTTAAGTGAGAAATTTTTTTTTAGGTTATGAAATATTTCCAATTTTTAGAAAATTACAGAGAATAATACCATAGAGTTTTAAAAAATGCTAATATTTTGATAAACTGAAAAAATTTTTTTTACACAAAGTCTCGCTGTGTAGTTCAGGCTGGGCTTGAACTCACTCTGTAGCCCAGGCTGGCCTTGACCTTGTGGTGATCAAACTCATGCCCTGGAACTCCTCCCTCAGTCTCCTGAGTGCTGGGATTATGGGCGAGGGCCACCACGACTGGTTTAGGCTAAATTTTAAATAGAATGAAGCTGAATGTGGGCTCAGTAAGAAGCCTGGGAGCCTGGCATTAAGAATTACGATCAAGCTGTACTTGCTGCCCCCATAGCTACCTAAAATCAGATAATAAAAACTGGCCGATTTACCAGATGAGGAAGGTGAGAAAAGCGCTGAGTATTCAAATGTAAAGTAATTCAGGGCAATAAAATGCTTGCAATCTTTAAATACGAGAGCCCTATTTTTTGAAAAATGAAACTTACTTTATTTGAATTAGTTGTTCTCCTAAGTGAATTTGCTCATTCTTTCGAGCTAATTTCCAAGGGCACCAGAGATGGGAGATCCCAAAACGGGAAAGAGACTGAACAGGCACAGCTGGAGTGGGACCTGGAGCGTGGGTGGATCCTCCGGACCTCGAGCTCCTAGGTGTTCCCAAACCAGCTGGTGCTAAGTGATTTCTGTGGCTGTCTGATTTTCTTGATACCATTCTATAATAAAGGATAAAGGTGTTTCTTATAAAAAATACACTTGAGTACAAAGAAAAAAAAAGCTGTAACTGCACTGTTAACATTTTGTTCGGTATACTTTCTGCTACTTTGAAACTGATACATGTACTTGCTTTTTATAAAAATGTCTGGTAGTATTTTGTAACCTACCCTTTGCTGCCTAATATTTAGAGAACATGTATCAATGCTGTAAATAGTCTTCACTTATTTCTTATGGTGCTTATGGCTGTACGTATTTCAGTACATAATCATACCAGCTTTCATTTAATCCAGCCCCAATTACTGGTTTTTTAGAGTTTCTTTGGTTGGTTGGTTGGTTGGCTTTTGTTTGTTTTTTATTTGGTATCACAAATAATAGTATAATGAATATCCTTGTAGCAATCATTGTAACATCTACAAGCTTTAGGACAAATTCTTAGAAGTAGAAAAGTCAAAGAATATGTACTGTGGGAGGTGAATATTTTATAGTGAATATTACCAAATGGGCCTTCAGAAAATTGAACTGAAGTCCTCCCATGTGGTTTTTTTCTTTTTTCTTTTAAAGAAGTGTTGCACAAATTTATGTAAAAAGTCAGGACAATTATATTTATGTTCAAGGTGGTATGCTTTATTTTTTATAGGGTCACAAGACGTTGCTCATGATCTGGATGTACTGAAAAAGCACAAGGTAAAAAAAACTTCAAGTCTGGTACCACATATAGAAAGTATTCTAATGGTTATATTTGTGTAGGAAAAATTCTATTGGCCCATCTTTGGTATATTTCAGTTTAATTGGTAACAGTTTGTCTGTCATTTGAATAAAGCTGAAAAACGACTCTCACTCAAAGTTATGGGTCTACAAGCCCTCTTTTGAGTTATATATTCTTTTCAAGTCTCTTTGCCACAACCTCATAAACCTGAATGTGGAGGTTCCTCTATGTGGGCTAAACATTCTCCCCTCTCTGCATGTCGAAGAGTGTTATAGCTCGGATCTAAAGTGTGTCCCAAAGTCACATGTGTTCAGAGGTGGGGCTTGCAGAAGGTGGCTGGATCATGGGGTGCTGCATTCATCACTACATCAAACCATTTTAGCTGGTGAGTTCACAGATGAGCGTACGTTTGGAAATGGGATCCAGCTGGAGGAGGCAGGTCACTGGACGTGCCTTTGGAGCGTGTCCCTTGCTCTGCCTTCTTCCCTTGTTCTCTGCCTCCTACATGCCATGAGTCAAGTAGGTATCCTCCACCATGTCCTTCCGTCGTGGTGTGTGTGCCTAAGAGCCAGCTGAGCACGGATTGGCACCTCTGAAATCGTGAGCCTCCTTTAAGTTACGTGCATCTGGTATTTTATCCCAGTGTTGGAAAGATGACCAATGTAAAGAGCTACTTTTGCCTTAAATTCCAACTTACATACCACCTCTTCCCTAATACCGTTGTCTCCTACCTTCTTTCGCACAACTGTTGCCATTTATTACTTATTTACAGTATTTACTCAAAAGGATTTTTAGCCATCTATCATTGTATCAAGCAGGTCATGCTTCAGGTCTTGAACTGCTGTGGTTTGTGGAGTGTGAGAGATTTACATGAAGCTTCTCCTCTGAAGGACAGAGAGAAACGACTGAGAATTAAGATGCAGAAGTAAGATACACTGTTCTGTGTACTTTGATGGGGAAGTGCAAGGTGCTAGAGGAATGCCTAGAGGGTAGTGCCCTTAGCCCATACTTGTTGTGTTTTGTTTGGGAGAGGAGGGTGAGGGAAGGGCTCCCGGAGGAAGTAATAGTGACATTTTGCTCTCCTTTCTGAGGACGGGGGAAGGGCAGCCAGAAAAGTGTTTAGATAGGAGAATTGGCACATGTGAAGATCTTGAATTAAGAAAAAGGCTAATGCTTTGGGGGATAGAAAAGATCAATGACCCTGGAATAGAGTGTGAGAAAGAGGGATACCAAGGGCCAAGCTTGAGAAGCAAGCATGAACTGGATCACAAAAGGCCTGTCAACTAGATGGAATTATCTGGACTTCATCCAAACACAATAGAAAGCCAGTGAAAAGCTTTACCCAGGGAAGTAGCAGGATCAAATCTACATCTTAAAAAATGTTGCTCATTAGAAGCAGCATGGAAAATTGATGACAAGTGTGCTCAAATTAGAGCTGGGGAGACCAGTTTTGTAGTTAGCTGGAAATAGATGGTGGATGTGTAGATCAGAGGTCGGGGGGTGGAGGACGCCACGTGGATGGGTTTGGGGGCTTCCTTGCAGGTTTGGAGGAGGTGGTAGAGGGAACAGGAGGAGACAGGACTGCTAACTGGCTTTCTCTGGAAACTAGGTCGGGTTGGTACCATGCCATGAGATAGGGAGCAAAGCAAGAGGAAGAAGCTTTTTTTTTTTTTGCGGTACTGGGGATCGAACTCAGGACCCTGCGCTTGCTAGGCAAGCGCTTATTCCACTGAGCTATATCCCCAGCCCAGGAAGAAGCTTTTGAGAGAAAAAATGAAGTCAGTTTTATTTTATACTAAGGATTAAACCCAGGGCCTTATTGCCAAGCTATATCCTTAGCCCTTTTATTTTTATTCATTTTTAAAAAGTTTGACACAGGGTTTTCCTAAGTCACTGAGTTGTGCAGGGCTGGAACTTGTGATCCTTTTGCCTCAGCCTTCAGACTACTTTAAATTTCAGGTGCCAAGGATCATCTAGGGGAAACTGTTCGGTAGACAGTATAAATATATGGGGTCTGAATTTCAGGAGAGAGGTAACATATAGATTTGAAAATATTTGGCTTATAGAGAGTGATTAAAATCGCTGGACTAGGTTTAATCACCTTGGGAAAGTTTAAGGTGGGGGGAGGAGTAGGCCTGTGCCAGAGCTCTGTCAGCCCCCAGAGCCTGGGTAATACCAATCTGTAATGAGTGAGCCAAGGAAGAGTCTGGAGAAGCAAAGGAGAAGTTAAGAATATGAGGGTCAAAAAGAGGGTTTTATGGTCACCAAAGAAAAGGAATATTTTAAGGAAGAGTCAGCAGTGTCAGATGCTGAGAAAGTTTAAGTACACAAAGGACTCAGTCATGTCCATTGAACTTTGTAATGAAGAGGTTTAGTGTCTTTGATGGACCATTTGCATTAGAATTGCAGCCTGGCGTGGTGCTGCACACCTGTAATCCCAGCACTCAGGAGGCTGAGGCAGGAGGATGGTTGGGAGTTTGACACCAGCCTGGGCTACAAAGTGAACTCAAGGCAATCCTGAACTGCATAGTGAGACCCTGCCTCGAAAAGACAACAACAACAACAACAAAAAAAAACCCAATCATTAGAATTGTAGGCCAAAGCCAGGTCTCAGAAGAGTGAGACATGCAGGAGCAATGAGGAATCATGGTAGCAAAAGGAAAAAAAATGGAGAGGAGCCCTAGGTGATCCCAAGGTCAAGGGCAGGAAAGGGGAGTTTTGAGTATATTTTAAGGCTAACGGTAGAGGAGTAGTTGACGTAGCAAAAGAGTTTTAGAGCGATGGGGCTGCCAAACGAGCTAGAGGCCGTGATCCCCCGGGCGCGTCCTGGCATGAGCCCCTTCAAGGACGCGTGGCCGCCTCAGTCACTTCAGCGGGAAGACAGACCAGGCGCAGGCGCCGGCGCCGGCGGTTAGATCCGGTGGGAATCGTTGCACGTTCCTGTGCGATGGCTCCTCTTTTTACTGTGCAGTAGGAAGTGACACAGTTTTCTGGGAATAAGGAAGAGCTGAAAGTTTTTAGGATGCCGGGGAACTAATTATGAAAACGCTAATTGTGGAGGGTGCAGGCACGAACTATACAGTCACTCGGTGCTGGTGAGAGGTTTGCTGAGGTTCCTTCAGGCAAAGTGTGAAATGCAACATTGTCTTTTCTCCAGCAATGCTCAGTAGTCTGGGTGCAGAATGGTCTGTTGTCGGACAGAGGTAGGGGAAGTGGATCATCGATTATAAACTGAACAGAAAAGCAAATGGTAGACTGTGGACTATAAGCTCAATAGAAAGGGGACGGAAACCAGAGGGGGCTTTCTGATAAGCAGGAGAAAGATGAGGCACTGAGCTCTAGTGAGGTCTACCGGGAGTGACCGAGTGAAAGAGCTGGAAAGCTGAAAGCAGAATGCCTCCCTTAACGCTGTTAGAGCCAGGGCAGCCCTGGGGCTGGCCCCGAAGGAGGGTGACTGAAGCGGAGAGGGGCAGTGGAGATAAGCTGGGCCGGGGACTGTCAAACTCAGGCGGACTTGCCGTCATCCAGCGTTGTGGTGGCGTTGAGGCCCAGTTCAGCAGAGACGCCCAAAGGACGATGTGGGTAGAAGGTGGGGCACGCGGTTTGTACGCACGCAGTGATCGAGGAATCTTCTGGCCGTATCGAAGTGATTCGGAGGAACAGCAACTCACGCCCACGAGCAAATAGAATCTGGGAAAGCGCGCAGTCTCCCGGAAGTGACTTGGTAGTATAACACCGCGTCTCACTCATTTATCTGCTCAGAACGTAGTAAGCACCTGCCTTGCGCTCATCACCTTTCTAAGTGCAGGGGTATGGCGGTCACTGAATAGCAAAGTCCTTTTTCTTAAAACATGGTGCTTTCAGATAAGAATTTCTTCTCTAAGGAATCCTAACAAGGCAAGGAGAGGAGTTCCGGGGGGGTCCTGGGAATGGAGCTGGGCCTCACTGAGGGTGGGACATTTCACCGGGGACTTTGTGACTCTGCGCCAGGGCTCAGATGGAGAAAGAGCAGTTCAGGTGGAGAAGTGTCAAGGCTCTGCTGGCCCAAAGTTCAGCAATCTGTTCCTCGCCCGCTTTTTTTGAATCCATTGGGGATCGAACCCAGGCCCTTGTGCATGCAAGGCGAGAGCGCTGCTCCTGAGCCACATCCCCAACCCTGCCCCTCCATTTTGGTCCCATAATACTTTATTCTTCTAGCTCTTAATACTTTCAAACCAACGAATATGTTTTTCCCTGCTCTCTTATTTAGCAGATGTCTAGAGAATAAGGTCTTCGTTCTATTCATCTTTGTCACTCACAGCTTAGAAGAAAAATTTTGATTTGAACTGAGGATAAAATAATTTAGGTGGTCAATACTTGGAGTGATCTCTCCAAGAAAAATAGTATTAATTCATTAACTAGCCTGATACTTTTTTCCTTTCACCTTACTGACTTGTGTTTAACCTGGATCCTTCTTGGTTTGTGTGACTTATTACCACCTGACAATGAGAAATAATGGCTTACATTATGTAGGATTATAAGAATCTCTGTCTATCCTAACAGGAGTACTTGTATATCCATATTTCAAAAAACAGAACAATGTCAATGTCTTGCTTTCACCAACAAATTAGTATTCCTTGGGGTGAAATGACAAACAGAATGTGTTAAACTTTTGCCTTGGCAAGTGTTTTATCATCTCTGCCTCTTACGAAGCTAGTTCAGATTTAGCTTCATCCTGGAGATAGGAAGTAAAATGCAGTTTGAAAGATCGTGCTGCCTCTGCACACAGTGACTGCTAATAATGCCTGGAGGGAGTGGAGAGAGACTTTCTAGAACAATTTATGGGTGTCACAAACAAAATTATTCATTTAAATGTGTGGCACAATTTAAAGTGCTGTTTTAGGATTTCAGTAAAGTGCTATAAATAGTAGACGTGCTCTTGTGCAGTACTATTTCAGAAATTTCTTTTATAAAAGATTTTCATTTGTACATGTTTGCAGTACATAATAATTATACTCATCATGGGGAGTTGGTACGTGTGCAGAACACGTTTTAACTTTTTCCTTCCCTTGCGCTTTCCTCCCTAGCTCCCCTCAGAAATTCTATGGGAATTTAATTTTAGTGTTTAGAAATGATAATAATACTTGCATTATTAATAAGGTTCTCCTTGAATATCTGGTAGGTACCTAGGGAAGAACTTGGAAGATGGAAAACTAAGGATAACATATAAGTTCCAAACTAAAATGGCAGCATTGTTCATAATGACAAATTATTGAAATCAACCCTCCTGTCTATCAATAGGCAACTGGTTAAATGGTCGACCCATACTGTAGCATACTAGCTATAAAGGTTGTCTATAAACTAACATGAATAGATCTTCAGGATATTTTTAAATTTTTTTTTTTTGTCTTTTTTTGAGACAGGGTTCCACTATACAGTTCAGGCTGACCTTGAGCTCACTTTGTAGCCCAGGCTGGTCTCCAACTAGTAACGATCCTCCTGCCTCAGCCTCCTGAGTGCTGGGATTACAGGCATGCACCACCATGCCCAGCCAGGACATTTTTAAATGGGGGATGATCTCATGTCCTTTGTGTAAGAAAGCCAATAAATAAGGTGGGCACACACGTGTAATCTCAGCATTGTGGGAGGCTAAGCAGGAGCACTGCAAGTTTGAGCCTGGCCTGGGCAATTCAGCAACGCGGCAAGACTGTGTCTCAAGATAAAAAACAAAGGACGGGGGAGTGTATAAAGTGTAATTGAAAAATGCGATGGGCGTTTAAATTTTTTAAAGTTTTTTGCAGTAAGACATTGTCATTAATCCCACTCTAAAATACTCCTGCCCTCTTTGAACATATTTATCCTGTTGGTCTTGACACTTTTGGAAGCAGTTTCTGAAAGTCCTTTTTCATGAGTGTCTTTAGCTGAACTGCTGTGGCTGCCTTGATGTCCTTAATCAGTTTCAGTCAGTTACCTTTTGTGGTCATTTTGACTTTGGGCAAGAGCCAGAAGTTGTTTGGGACTTCCGGGAAGATGGCGACCGGGTAGGCAGCAGAGTGAGAACCTCCCAGAGGATTACCACCCAAACAATGAAATATAGCAATATTAAGACAGAAATGAGGACTTCCGGGAAGAAGACGACCAGCCGAGAGAGTGAGTGCGGAGGGTAGAACGGCTTCAGCTCCTGAACCCGACAGAGAACGCGCTACTGGGAAAAACTGCGCCAAACCGGGCAGCGCTTCCCGGATCCCGCTCAGAACCCCGCCCCCGCAGCCAGCGCTGCGCAAACTGGAGCAACAGCGACCGGCTGGCGGGATTTCTGAGTCGGGGAAAATCTCCATCCAGGGAAAAACATCTGAATGGCACTCCTATCTGCACGATCACAGGGTGAGTTAAGTGCGCGCTCTAACCGGTTTTTCCTGAACTGGGAAGAAGCTCAGCCCAGCGAGAGACATCAAAGCAGCTTTAAGGACTGCGGGATCTCCCGGGTGGGAAGACCTACTTAGGCCCCCCAACGGGTTTTGTGAGGGGGGAAGGAGCTCCACCCAGGGAGGAACACCTGAGTGGCCTATCTGCAAGAATCCTGGGGTGGCGAGCTGTTTATTCGCCCCAGCCAGGTCTTGGGGTAGGGAGTAGAAGCGGAAATCTCAGCAGACAGCTTAAGGGACATTCTCCGAAAGAGAAGGAATCATTGGAGCAGCCTCTGCA
>PVLD010014994.1:0-50281 GCA_004027595.1 Dinomys branickii
GACTTTTCTTGTGTCTTTGATGATATCACGAGATTATTCCTTTCACGCTCATAAGCTGCCATGCTGTCTTCAAGTTCTGAAATTCTATCTTCGGTTTCATTTAAACGGTTTTTCATGCTTTCAGCGTTAGTTTTCAAATCCTGGAATTCTCTTTGGACCTGTTTCATTCTTGGTAATTCATTCCTAAATTGCTCTTGTAGCGTTTCCATTTGTTTCCTATTTTGAAGAAGAAATTTAAAAATACCTACAAACAAATGAAAATGTAAATACAACTTACTAGAATCTGTGGGATGCAGTGAAAGTAGTCCTCAGAGGGAAATTTATAGCACTGAACTCACACATAAGGAAAATAGAAAGAGAACAAATAAATAGCTTAATGCTCAAACTTTTAGAAAAAGAAAAACAAGTCAAGCCCAAAGCACAAAGAAGGGAGGAAATTATAAATATCAGGGCAGAAATTAATGCAACTGAGACAAAGAAAACCTTACAAAAATAAATGAATCAAAGAGTTGGTTCTTTGAAAGAATAAATGAAATTAATAAACTCTTAGCCAACCCTATCAAAAAAAGAAAGGAAAGAACTCAAATTCATGCAATAAGGAATGAAAAGGATAAAATTGCTACCGATTCTACAGAAATTCAGAAGATCATTAATGCCTAATTTGAAAGTCTTTACTCCCATAGGATAGAAAACTCAGAAGAAACAGACAGATTCCTAGATATGCACCAATTACCAGGGTTGAGTCAAGAAGAAATAAGAATCCTGAACAACCCAATACCAATTAATGAGATTGAAAATGTGGTTAAAAACTTACTGACAAAGAAAACCCCAGGCTCTGATGGATTCACAGCAGAATTTTACAAGAAATTCAGAGAAGATTTAATACCCACATTCCTCGAACTCTTCAACGAAATTGAGAAGCAAGCAATTCACCCTAACTCACTTTTGGAGTCAAGTACTATACTGATGTCAAAGCCAAAGAAAGACCCAACTAAGAAAGAGAACTACAGACCAATCTTCCTAATGAATGTAGATGCAAAGGTACTCAATAAAATACTGGCAAATAGAATGCAGCAAATCATCAAGAAAATCATACACCACGATCAAATTGGATTCATCCCAGGGATGCAGGGATGGTTCAATATTCAAATCAATTAATGTTATACACCATATCAGTAGAGCCAAAGACAAAAGCCATATGATCATCTCAATCAATGCAGAATAAGCTTTCAACAAATTCCAAAATGCATTTATAATAAAAACTATAGAAAATAGAATAGATGGTCTTTACCTCAACCTGATCAAATCCATCTATGACAAACCAACAGCCCACATCATACTAAATGGACAAAAACTGAAAGCTTTTACTCTAAAATCAGGAATAAGACAAGGATGTCTGCTGTCACCACTCTTGTTCAACATAGTTCTGGAAGCATTATTCAGTGGTGCTTTTATATAATGGAATATTCCTCAGATATAAAGAAAGATAAACTCAAGGCTTTTATAGGTAAGTGATCACAACTGGAGACCACACTCATAAGTGAAATAAATCAGACCTGCATGTGTAAGCAATGTATTGTCTCACTAGTATAAGAACCTGAAAGAGTGAATAAAAACTAGGAGGTATACTAGACTTTGTGAAATGAAAGGAAAATCCTCAAAAGTAAAGGGCAACTGGGGTGTGGGAAAAGAGAAGGGAAAGAAGGGGAAATTATGTATGTATGTATACACAGGACAGCTAACAGTTGTACTACTGTTTTCTATTGCTTTACTGAAAGGAACAGTTAATGATTACTTGTTTGAGAAATATGCATGTCTCTATTTTTTTTCCTGAGAAACCACATTGAAGATATCAATAGTAATGCAACAACCATCGTTAATTTCCTATCACTTTGTCTATAATTCTGAATTGTTCGTACTGTTCTCATGCTATTTCGTAAATAGACATCTGTTTGTTGGTATGTTTTCCTTCTACTTTCAAAATAAATATTTTTTAAAATGTAAAAAAAGAAATTGGGAAATCAAACTTTATTAATTGAATCATTTCCTTGTATTCATACATAATACCTGTATAACAATCCCAGCTGTGGATATATATATTTTAGCTCTAACTTCTCTGTTTACCAGCTATTTGATTAGGGTAATTGGTCAACTGCTTGGAACTTTTCTTGCTTCATCTAGAAAAATATAATTATTAACACCCAACTAGGGGGCTGGGGGTATAGCTCAGTGGCATAAGCGCTTGCCTGGCAAGCGCAAGGTCCTGAGTTTGATCCCCGGTACCGGAAAAAAACAAAACAAAACAAAACAAACAAACAAACAAACAAAAAAAGCCATAATGTAACACCCAACTAATATAGCTGTGGAGAAGACTAAATGATAACATTTATGTAAAGAAGTTAATATAGCACCTAAGACACTGCCATAAAGTCCTGTAGGCAAATTTTGAAGCCAGGTTTTTTAGCTCTTTTTTTTTCCCAGAGCTATTTTGATCTGTAGGATATCTCTGTGACTCATGAAGGCCATTCCTTCAACTGACTTCAAAGAGAGAGCTTTATTTTATTTTATTTTTTAAATGTCAACCTGCCTTAACTGGCTGCCTCCTGGATGTGGATCATGTTGAGTACCCTTTTGCTAGGCATTAAAAGCATGTGCTTCACTCCATGCTCAAACTGAATTATTTAAGAGAGGAATCATTCTGTAAAACTCCTTCTTTAGACCACCTTAGTAAACAATGAATGCTAATCTAAGTGGATCAGTTGAATCTATCATAATTAGACAGTCTCATAAAGCATCACGGTTTTAACAATTGAGTTGAAGTTGCCTGTTAGTAGACAGGCACTCTAAAGAATGATAAGGATCCGTTTAAATTTTTTTAACTTTTAATATTTCTGCTTTTGAAAAATTGGCTGGCTAAGACATGATTAAACGGTCATCATTTGGAAGCTCTGTGGCCCTTCATTTCTCCACGGATTTTTCCTTTTGTTTTCCAATCATTAAAAAAGATCTGGCAATAATAATGACAAGCTTAAATAAATACCTGGCTTCTCTTTCCTAACTCTTCATAGCTAAAGCAAAGAAAGTGGATCCTGGTGTGCTGCCACTGTTGACATTTCTGTGCTTTTGGAAGCAGAGCAGTGCACGAGGTGGTTCACCTACTGTGCCTCATCTGCCTTAGAGAACATATGCATCACCCTCAAAGGCAGTGACTCCTGTCCAAGTCCTCACAGGAACGGCTGCCCATCTCCATGATATCATGGTTCTCTAAAGCGTCTCAGGTTGCAACATTTCTGTGGCCTTTGAGATGATAATATTTTTTTAGCTTGTAAATATGGATGGTGACTAATGAGTATGAGCAAGAAATTTTTACCAAGTAACTCAGACAAGAGCTTCATGGAGTTCACTGTTGTTCATCTTAGTCTTAGATGAAAATAGAGCAGCTATTGAGCATAGTTTTGGTAAACTGGCTCTGAAACTATATTAGGAGTTTAACCATCCGCTAAAAAGAAGTTGACCCTCAGTTCTAGTTCATTTCTTTTTCAGTCTTTTTAAAATTTTTTTTTCTTTTGGTGCCAAGAAGTGAACTCTGGACCTTGCACTCAGGTCCAGGCAGGAGTTTGTGCTACTGAGCTATATCTCCTGCCCCTCAGTCTTTAAAAAGAAATTTACCTTCTGTTTTCGATGGGACAAGATGCTTAAAATGGTTTTACTAAGACATGAATCTTTGTTAGTTCACCTTTTAAAGACACTTTTATTCTGTAATGATTTTATATTTGCAAAGGAGTTGCGAAGGTAGTACGGCAGGTTCCATGTACAACTCGCTCAATTTTTCCCACTCTTACATAAGCAGGATACATTCATCAAAAGTCTTGGCTTATTTCTAGACATATTTTAAGTTCAGGGAGATACCTGTACTCTGAAAACAGTGCAGCTGAATTGTCCAGAAATTAAGATTTTTATTTTTATTTAGTTAGTTAGTTCATTTTTGCTCCTATAAATTTTACTGGGAAAAAGAAACAGAAGCCATAAGAATCTTAATCTAAACTACCACCACAATATCCTATAAGGTGGGTTGGATCAGGAAGATCTCTGTGGCCCTTCAGATGGACCTCAGAGAGACAAACAGGAAATACTCCTCCAAACTGTATCTGACACGATGGAAATTATCTACCCATTTAAAGAGGACACTATTGAACAGAATCTCCATATGAACCCGTGAATCAAATCTCAAGTTCCTGTGCTCTTTATAGCACAACTAGCAGACACTGTTCCAAATTCCTTGGTCTTTGCTTTACTCCCTGATTATAAGTCAGGGCTGTGCATGCCTGATGAATATGTATTTTCCCCTTTCTTTTCTTTTTCCTCTCTCACTGGGATCCATACCATGAGCAGCTCTTCACCAATCAAGGCCCAATTGTACCTTACTGCACAGAATCTTTCCCTGATCTTTTACTGCCTCCTCTGTCCTATGTTATTACCCTATGCAAACTGCTATCACTGCAAATATATTGCAATTTACTTATGAGAATGCTTGTTTGCATGTTCATCTTCCTCACTAAATTCAAAATCATTTCAAGACATTCATCATGTTGCTATAGTCTGAATGTACTCTGCAAGCCCATGTGTTAAAGGATTACACCATGGTTGCCAGCCCATGGTGCCATGAGGGGGTGGTGGAACCTTAATAGGTGGGGCCTGGTGATAGAAAGCAAGGCAACTGGGAGTTTGCCTGTGAAGGGGATAGTAGACCCCTGATCTCTCTCTTTTTCTTTCCCACCAGCCATTATGTGAATAGTCTTCCATTACACTCTTTTTCTGTGATGTAATGCGCCACCTAAGGCAATAAGACAAGAGGGCTGTAGACTCAAACTTCTGAAACTATGAACCAAAGTAAACCTTTTTTCTTTTTAAGGTGATCATCTCATGTATTTTGTCACAGTAACAGAAAACTGACTAATGAACATGCCTTAATATTTTCTGTCTCTTTAGGAGTTACCTCAGTAAGTGGAACATAGATTGGAACATTTGGAATTATCTTGACATTCATATCATCCTACTTATGGATAAGCTAACTTTATATTTAGAATTTTATTATTCATCTGGAATAAAGACACTCCAAGTAAACACCCTTAAGTCAGTAGTTCCAAAAATGTGTTTCATAAAGCACCTACATGAAGCATCATTGGGATGTTACTAAATAGTCATAACATAGGCCTATCAAATCTGAATTTCTGGGAAATATATCCTGAAGTCATGACATTTATGGAGGTCTGAAGATGCTTCTGATGTACACTGATGCTGAAGAGCCACTTGGAAGAAAATTTCCATTAATACATCAACTTAGGTTTTCTATTTCTTTTCTTGGAAGCTTTTTTTGGGGGAATTAAAGTCAGTGATATGAGCATAAGTGAAATAACAGTATATTGTAAGAGAGAAGGAAACTTCTGTTTAGGATTAGTGTAATAGATACTACGACTAAGCCTCAAGTTGGATTCTAAGATTCATGACAGCAAGTGCATAAAATAATACAATATAATATAATGAAATAAAATGCACAGTATTCACTACAGGAAGTGGGAGGGAAAGTGCTAGTTTCCCATGGAAGACCATTTATTTTCCACAGGCTATTTCTCACTAGGGATTTATAAGAGAGCAATAAGTGATAGAATGATTGTTATGGTTGATACATCATCTCAACTTTGGGCAGTCTAGAGATTTGGCTGAGTGACTCAGCAGGAAGCCCAAGGTGCTTACTTTGCATACATCCTGAGCCTGTGGAAGAGGAGGGCAGGGTGATTATATGAGTGCTACACACCCCCTGGGTGGGAGTAGCCTGTTTGCAATGTAAGGGAGGTAAAAAGAGACTGCTCCCCACCATTCCTCCCTTTTGCTGATTGGCTGATTGTTTTCACTGTGTTTTGCCGCCATGAACTTTTGCCCTCTGCTATGTGCCACTGTGCCTCAGAAGCAGCCAAGTATGGATTAACACCTCCACAAACTGTAAGCTAAATAAACCTTTCCTTCCTTAATTTTGGGCATTGGGTATTTTGTCTCAGCAGTGAGAGAAAAGTAACCAAGACAGAATTTCGTACCAGGAGTGGGGCCGTTGCTATTACCATACCTGACCATGTGGTTCAAGAGCCTTTGGAAATGGCTTGTGGGAAGAGTTTGGAAAGGTTCAGAGATGTTGCCTGAAAGAGATGTGCTAGACACTTTCAGCTGTTCTGTCTGGGAGATTCTGGTCAGAGCTCGGAAGACCAGAAGGCTGATAGAAATTCTGCTGGTAAAGACCTGGTTCAGGAGATTTCTGTTGGGAGAAAGGACTGCATTGGTTGTTGGACTCCAGATGATGTATGTTAGGGCTTGGCAGCAAGTTTGTCTGCATTTTGCTTGTGTCCAGAGACTTTGCCTAAGATTGAGATTAAGGGTGGCAGTGAACTGATTAATCTGGCAAAAGAAATTTCAAGGCAGTCAAACGTTGGGGAAGTGGCATGGCTATTGTTGGGGGCTTTTAGCCAGATTTATATTGAGAATCAAGAGCAAAGAGCCCACCAGGATGATTTAAAATGTTGTAAGTTTGGCCAGAAAGGAAGCTCCAGTAAAGCTGTGGACTGCAAAGATATTTGGGGGAGAGGTATGTGGGTTGATCTCTCCATGTGGGCAGAGGATGTAAAAATATTTGTTTCCCATGTAAATGCTCACTGAAAGGTGACATCAGCAGAAGAAGACTTTAATAATCAAGTGGACACCTGCAGCATTGCAGCCCTTTTCTGGGACATCCTTGAAGGACAGTGGTGAAGGGAAATCTTCACAGTTGGCAAAACTTTGGGCAGTGCACTTGGTAGTACATTTTGCCTGGCAGGAGAAATGGCTTGATGTGCGACTGTATACTGATTCATGGGCCGTAGCCAATGGCCTGGCTGGATGGTCAGGAACATGGAAAGAATATAACTGGAAGCTAAGATTTCCCCGTGGTCATTTTGGTCTCCTCATGCCTCTGAGGAAACAAGATGCAAAGGGAGTCACAGTGTTGTCAGGGGTGATTGACCCAGATTATCAAGGGGAAATTGGGCTACTAGTCCACAACAGGGAAAAGAAAGAATATACGTGGAGTGCAGGAGATTCTTTAGGGCACCTCTTAGTATTACCATGCCCTGTTATTAAAGTCAATGGGAAACTATGACAACCTTATATAGGCACAGTGAGAAATGGCCCAGAGTCTTCAGGAATGAAGGTATGGTTCACTCCACTAGGGAAAGAACCAAGACTTGCTGAGGTGCTTGCTGAAGGCCAAGGGAATACAGAATGGATAGGGGAAGAAGGTAGTTCTAAATACCAGCTACGACCCCGTGATCAGCTACAGAAAAGAGGATTATAATTGTACTATTTTTCCCCTAATAGGGGTCTAATGTAATATAATGTTGATAGACTTACTACTGGTCCTTAGGGATTGTTAAACTGTGTTACAATACTTAAGTTGTGAAATGATAAGAATAAGCATCCCCCAAGGAAAACTTATCTGCTATTTTGGTGAGGGAATTAGTGCATTTATGTTTATAGGTAGAACAGTTATAACATGTTAGGCATAATTACAAGCATGTCTTTGTATCCGGAAGCTGGTTTAAGGAAATGTGTCTGGTTGCCAAGTTGACAAGGGGTGGAGTGTTATGGTTGATACATTGTGTCAACTTGGGGAGTCTAGAGGTTTGGCTGAGCGACTCAGAAGGAAGCCAAGGTGCTTACTTTGTATACATCTTGAGCCTGTGGAAGAAGAGGGCATGGAGATTATGTGAGTGCTACACTTCCTCTGGTTGGGGATAGCCTGTTTACAATGTAAGGGAGGTAAAAAGAGACTGTTCCCTGCCATTTCTCCCTTTTGCTGGTTGTTTTCACTGTGCTCTGCTGCCATGAACATTGCCCTCTGCCATGTGCCACTCTGCCTCAGAACCAGCCAAGTATGGACTGAAACCTCCACAAACGGTAAGCTAAATAAACCTTTTCTTCCTTCATTTTGGGCATTGGGTATTTTGTCTCAGCAGGGAGAGAAAAGTAACCAAAACAATGATCAATATTCCAAAGTTTTTGGCAACTATGTATTTCTGTAATGAATAAAATGGAGGTTCAGGATATACACTAAAGTTACTTCCACTGTCATGTTTTTGTGCTTTTTTTTTTTTTGATAGGGTATTCCATTGTTTGCCATAAAGACACAGCCTCATACAGCTCCTTAAATAAGCTTCCCTACATCACTCATCACAGTGGTGCCAAACCAAAGTTATAATCTCTAACAAGTACCAAGAATGCAGGTACAAAGCATTGCTGATTGGGGGTAGATTTATGTTCTTTGGAAACCAGATGAGCAGTTGGTAATGTTGACATTCTAGTTATGAAATTTGAGAATCTAACCAGTGGGAATCTCTAGATAGATGTCATCTAGTTTTACAATAATGTAAACAATAGACAACAATACCAACAAAAAGCAATATTTATCAAAGTGCTCTGATGAGACACTGTGTATGGTATCTTAGTCCATTTTAAGAACTCTGTATTCTAAGTAATGATGCTGTCATTTCATGAGTGAGGAAATAGACTTGTAGAGGTCAAGGAAATTATCCAACCTTGCATGACTAGTAAGTTACCCAGTCGGGATTAACACCCAGGTCTAACTAATACTAGAACATGTGAACTCTCCAAACTACTGACTTACACAACACAACTATAAAAAAGGCAAGAATCAAGAGTGACTATGGAAGATTTCCTTGTGTAGGAACCAAGATACTCAAGTTTTTTTGTTAACTTGGGCAAAGTAATGCTTTGACTGCTCTCAAGTTTCCTTGCTTATGAAATACAGGATCAAGCCATATGATTTGGATTCTAGATTCTAGATTTAAAGTTTGTAATTACTCTTCAGATAGAATCAAAATTAATAAAAATGAATTCTATTTTAGAGGAAAATTTAGTTTTTGCCATTGAACTTTATTGTCTCTGCCTCAAAAAAAAAAGATGACTCACTCACTGGAAAAAGAGTTATAATTACCATCATAAATGCTTTCTTACATCACTGTTTCTGTTGCATGGAAGTTATGGCAACCTAAGAAATAACATTAATAATTGTTGAGTGATTTCTTTTGCCACTCTCACGACAGCCATAAATATATTGCCTAAGTTTACCCTTCTACAACTCTTGAGGTAGATAACAGTATTAACTATTTTTGTAGGTAGGAAAACAGAGGCAGAGAGAGATTAAGTAACCAACTGAAAGTTGTACAGTTAGCAACTGGTGGAACCAAGATTGTAACTCAGGAAACCAATGATGGTGAACCTTCTTGAGACAGCTGTGGCACACATGCCATAGGTTTCCAAGAACTTCTGGACTCTAGAGCCCATGAAGCTATCTTGAGAGTCTAGAGCCTGTGTGATTAAATAGCACATTAATTTCCCTCCAAAAACCATGTCTTGTATAGTTGATTATTCATGGAAGTAAATGTGCTAATTAAAACCTTAAAATCATGACTTTGATATCTGAAGAGAATAACTAAAAATTACTTGAACTCCCTATTTTCACAGAATTCTAAAATCTATTCAGGACATGTTTGCATGAATTCAAACCCAGGAAGTTCAAACTTATATTTTGTAATTAATCCCAGTGAAGATGTAATGGCTGGTTCTTAAAAAGTACCTGGAACAGTGTTCAATGCATTTTTGTTGGATGAATTAATTCATTAAAGAGAATGAATTTTCTTTTTCTGTATATTTGTTTGAACCTGTACATCTTACTTTAATACATTAAAAATAAAACTAAAACCTATTTCAATTGGAGTATACCTATTTCAGGTGATAATAGCTTTTCATTTCAACTAGTATCATGTTAAGATGATCTCAATGGCTTAATTATTTTCAAGTACATTTTCTTTAACACTATAAATTAAGAGAGTCTAACTATCCTTTGATGCACTATCAGTTTAATGCTATAATTATTACATAATTTTTCTTTCATTGAGAAACTTTGGTGACAACTCTTTAACTAAAGGCCCACTTTAACGTTCTTCCCTGAAAATTGTACAGAACTGTTTAGAAAAATCTCTAACATGATGTCTTCTACAGTCAAAACCAAAGGGTCAAACTTTTGTTTTTGCGCATGCACCTTATTAAATCATGCAGATTTAATTTAACCAGTGATATAGCCCAGGGATGTCAAAGGTTTATGACTTTTCCTTTGTTTGGTTTTAAAATACACAATGTATTCGTGACAGCAAATCAAACCTGTTAATGGCATCAAGCAAGTGGGATTGATGCCGGGAACAGGACCACTGCAAATTTATTAAAACTACAATCACTAGCATTTGCCTCATATGTGCAAGGCCCTAGGTTCAATTCCCAGCACTGCAAAACAAAACCAAAAACAAAAACACCATCAAAAACTGCAATCACTGAATGCACAGCACACACTGGGGGTTTAAATACCTCTCTCTGTGGCATTTGTCATATTAAGAGCTGCAGCATAAACAAAGAAAAAGCAAGTCAAATGTGGTGTAACATTACATGATCGCTTCTATGTTTGCAGATGCAACGAGAAAATTGGATCCCTAGGAAAGAAGTCAGTCAGAAGTCTATCATTTTAAAAACTAATGCAGCTCTCTTGAAGTTATATCTACTGACAGCTGCTTATGGGACACAGTAGACCTCGACAGGTAGGTATGAATTACAATTTATTTTGGTCTCTTGGAATTCTACTTATCTTTACATACTGTATATGTTTGGAAGAAATCTTCAGGGAAAAGAAAAGCTTCTGCATGGACTTGGCCAGCTTCAGTGCATGGATTTGGCCAGCCTTTCAGACTGCAAAGAAACTACCAACAGCACTCAGGTGCCCTAAGAAGTGATGGAGACTCATGCACTGAGCCATTGAAATTTTGCACATGATTTCCTTTCCCTCCTTCTCCCAAGGCACCTCTCCCACATGCTGAGAAAAGCTGCTACATTTAAAAGCCCTGTGGAAACAAGGAACTGTGTAAACATTAGAGAAACCCACAGCAACCCTCTATATAGAAGAACTCTATTCTTATTCATTTCTGCTTCCAGATCCTCCCTGGCTCTCATGTGTAACTTTGTGTTGATGCCAACTCACTTTTCCCTAATGGTGAGAGCTGACTGGTAGCCTTGTCTTGATTGCAACTTCCTTTCTGTCCCTAATTGTTTCCTACTAAGGTAAATCTCCCAGAGCAAAATAGGTAATACTAGAAAATGCCATTAACAGGGAGCCTGGTACTCTCCAACATCCACCTATTTTAATTTGGGGATCACTTGAGTTTCTTTACACAAAACAAGATTCATGTGAATGTGACATTCACAGGATACAGTAAGAGCCATGTTCAGCCCCAAATAAGTAAATTCTATTATCAATTGTAGCCAAAGAACACAAGAAGGAAAATGAGATATTTCTACATTGTTGTGGGTCATTTCCAGTGGTTAAAAACTTATAACAAAGACCCTTACAGCAATAAAAACAAGAAGAATTACATCATTATACCAACAAAGATTTACTTTCTGTGATATTAATGTTCGTTAAACATGTATTTTGAAGGGTGCATATGTCACTGGTTGGGAAGAGGAACATAAAATCAATCTTGTAGGGGCTGGGGGTATAGCTTAATGGCATAAGCGCTTGCCTGGCAAGTGCAAGGTCCTGAGTTCGATCCCCGGTACCAGAAAAAAAAAAAAATCAATCTTGTACTTCAGAGGTTGTCCAGAGAAACCACAACCATAACCTCTTCTTGAAATTCCCACCCTACTGTTCACAACAGCATTTCCATTTTTATCTCCCTGGATCACTGAGTACCTGTCTTCCTGGCCTTAACCAGTGCTCAGGAGAAAATTGTTTCAAATTCATGCGGGAAAACATATAGCTCATCCTTCAAGCATGAGTCATACCTAAAGTGAAATGTCAAATGAGCTCCGGAAGCAGGCATGACTGTCTCTTGGAAGGCAATTCCTTCTATAAAACCTTTAAAAAGTTACTTAACTTCTGTTTAGAACCCAACAAATCTAATATATAGTTAATATAAATTACTGGGGGGGAAACTACATGGGCTCATCCTATGAAAATACTAATTTTATTTCTGAGTAGAAGTAATTTAAATAAATGATCACCAGCAGAAGAAATATTTGTAGTTATAATGAGAAGGTTTTAGGAAACAATAAGGTTGATTTTTTTTTTGTTCCACCATTGTATATTCATTTTTAGATTAGGAAACATAAAGAGTGATTCTAGCTAAAGGATGGGAGCCACAAAACAGATAACAGCCTTTAGCACCTCTGAGACAAATCTCAACTTTTTTTGATTGTCTTGGTTACTTTACTCTTGTTACTGAGACAAAATACCCAGTGCCCAAAATGAAGGAAGGAAAGGTTTATTTAGCTTACAGTTTGTGGAGGTTTCACTCCATACTTGGCTGGTTCTGAGCAGAGCGGCACATGGCAGAGGGCAAACTGTTCGTGGCAGCAGAGCACAGCAAAAACAACCAGCAAAAGGGAAGAATGTCTCCAAGTAGCCTCTTTTCTCCCCTTACTTTGTAAACAGCCCACCCCCACCCAGGGGCCGTGAACCTCTCACACAATCTCCATGCCCTCCTCTTCCACAGGCTCAGGATATGTACAAAGTAAGCACCCTGGCTTCCTGCTGAGTCACTCAGCCAAACCTCTAGACTCCCCAAGTTGACAAAATGTATCAACCATAACATTGATAGTAAGATTTACAGCAAAAGAACAAAAGCTAGCCAATACTGATCATAAGAAACCAATGATTCTATGATGCAACCCAAATATAGTAAAATATGAAAAATGAGCATCTTAGCATTATGTAGGATGTTATAGATTTCTCTGGGGATATTAGACAAATGGGCATATCCTGGTATGAAACCTGTTCTAAAGCCTATTGTCCCAGAGGTACCACAGACAGGAGTCAACGTTTCCACAGTTACAAGCCTCACTTCCAGATGACATCTGCATTCCAGATGACTGTGGACCTTGGAAAAGAAGCGGAGAGTGCTCTGCCAGTACGGCAACCTGTGCTTACTTTTCTCTGTACGCTGTAATTCAGTAACATTCAACAGAGTGTGGGAAGTGTTCAGAGAGAAATCAGAACCCAGTCTGAATTTTCATGTTGGATCCTCCTGCCAAACCATAAATTCTGGGTTTCTGCCCATAGGTGAGAAAGAAGAGTCAAATGATTAGAGAATCCACCACCAGCTGCTGTTCCATGATCCTCTTCACCTACCGCATCTAACTGGCTCCACGTCCTTCCTGTGCACGCCTCACACCTATTTTCTTGTCAGTTGATTCCTTCTTATCATGTTTTAGAGCTAGAATGTCCCTCACTATCCCTCCTGTGTTCAGAGGTGGAGGTTTTTGGAGGATGACAGGATCTTGGATGCCCTGTACTCATCACTGGGTTAATTCCACGATGAATTCTCAACGTGCTGTGAGGAGACGGTACCTGCCTGAAAGGTGTGTGTAACAAGAACGACCCTGAAGGATGTTTTCCTGTCTCTGGATCCTTTCTTCTTTACGCTCTGCTTTCTGGCTGCCACGAGCCGAGCAGATTTCCTCTCCCAGGCCCTTTCACCGTGTTTCTGCTTGCCTCCTGTTTACCGTGGACTGAATTCTCATGAGCCAAATTTGACCTCTCCTCCTTTAAGTTGTGGGTGTCTGATATTTTGTCTTCTGTGAGGTAAAGGTATGTTCCATGTTTTGTTCATCAGGCCTCCCACTTTCTTCACTCAACAATCAAGTGCTATCAATACGTAATCAAATGAGCATGAACTGCCTTTGACAAAAATTTTCCCATCCGTGTTTGTCCAAGAGAAGAAAGGGACACGGAACTGCAAACATGACACCTCACATCCATAAATAGAAAGGTTCAAGGCATTTTTCAAAATAGTATAACACTTGGAAGAAATATTTTTTCTAAGTTTAAGCCTGTGTGTTAATTATTCCTAATTATAAAGGTCTTTTTATGAAGGTTCATAGTCTATAGAATTGTGTAAGGTGTACAATGAAAGCTAATTCCTCCCATGTCACACTAGGTAGAGATGATGACTGTTAAGTTTGGTACATATATGCATATATAATATGTAACATATACTGTTTTTTACTTTTTCACTTATGAATATATTACATGAGTAATCAATATTTCTAAAGAACTCAGAATAACACTTTGTTTTATATAAGTACTTACTATAGGAAGTAAATAACAAAAAGAGGGAAAATTATATCATGTTGACTGTGTGTCTATATTAACTAATGATGACAACACCTAAAGATTTAAGTGCTTTTATTTCTATTTTAGAGATTAGGAAACTGAGGCTCAGAAATGGGAAACAAGGGGGGGCTGGGGATAAAGCTCAGTGGAATAAGCATCTGCCTGACAAGTGCAAGGTCCTCAGTTTGATCCCCAGTACTGCCAAAAAAAAAATGCATGTATGAAAAAACTATATTATAAATAAAAAAATTTAAAAATTAAAAAAAGAAATGGGAAACAGACCTATATTATATTTATGATGGATATTTTTACACGTTAATAATACAGATCAATTTCATTCTTTTAATGACTGAGTAGCATTTCATTATATATTTGGTCAATCTCATATTGATGCAAATTTAATTTATTTTAATTTTTATCATTATAAACATCTTCATAATAAATAACCTTGAACACAGGTTTATATAAATATTCCTTTAGATAAATTATCAGAAATTAAATTATTGTGACAAATCTGTATACATTTTAAATTTGGATTTTTGTTCCCAAAAAGACCTCCACAACGCTATACCAAATCATAAGCATAGAAGAAAGAAGTTGTTTCCCTGTTTGGTTCTGATTTCAGTTGTTATCCCTATATAGTTGGTGTGGTGGCACATGCCTGTAATCCTGGCATGAGGGAGGCAGAGGCAGGATGATCACTGCAAGTTCAAGGCCAGCTGGGCTACAGAGTGAGTTCAAGGCCAACCTGAACTGCATAGTGAGACCCTGTCCTAAAGAAGACAAAAAAAAAAAAAAAAAAAAAAAAAGAAGAAAGCAAAGAAAAAATTGTTAGCCCTTGTAAGTAATAAAAGACTGTTAGCCCTTATAAGCTTTTCTTCAGTTTTGAAGATCATCTCTTTAAGCAGCGAAAGCTGATGTATACCTATAATCCCAGTGCTTTGGGAGGCTGTAGTCAGAGGAATGAAAGTTTATGCCCATCTGGGCAACTTAATGAGACCTATCTCAAAATAAAAACTAAAAAGTAGTGGAGATGTAGCTCAACATGAAGGCCTGCATTCAAACTCCAGTAGCACCACAAAAAAATTGTCCCTTATCTTTAATGCTTCATTATGATGTCTTGGTAAAATCGTTCTCTTCTCTTCTCTTTTCTTTTACTGATTGGGACTTGGGGTGCTCCTCATACTGGAGGATTTGAGTTTTCATCAGTGCTATCAAATTCTCAGTCAAGTGTTTGTATGTGGGAAAAAAAATTGACTCTGGGCCAAAATGTAACCACCACAAAAAAGTCTTTAAAATGTACTTTGTCTGGGTAACATAGGATTTTGATGGATGAAGCCACACTGAGCATGAATTCACAATGTAAATTTGTCATATCTACAGGAAACATCCTACTTTCAGTAATAGGTGATATAATACACAAAGAAGACATATTAAAATATAAGGGTTAATAAAACAACATAGTAGGCATTATAAAGTAATCGCTTTATTAAGACATAAAAGGGGCAAGAAAATATATCAGTAGGAAGGAAGGTTATTTTGAAAAAGAATTCAATATAATTTTAATAGATGAAAAATATATAATGATTGAAAATAAAATTTAATGGATGGATAATGGTATATTAGATTAAAAGGTGGTTCACCCATTACAAGAGACTCTTCAGAATTTAGAATTCAATGCAGAGATCTCAGACATGAAACTGAGTTGAAGAAATAATGAAGGAGGCTTTACAGAAAGAGAGAAGACAGCAAAGGTGAGAGGCAGCAGCATACAAACGACTGAGAATTTGATAGCACTGATGGAAACTCCAATCCTCCAGTATAAGAAGCAGAGCAAGTCCCAGTCAGTAAAAATAAAGAATAGAAAACAATTTTAAGAGAACCAATTTTTATGTTAATTTCTGCAGTGGCAGATTTCAAAGCTGTGCTGGTTTTATCAATTTAATATCAAACTTATGTGTTCTGCCTGTTTAATATTCATTCAGAAAAAAACTTCCCCCCCCCCTCTTCTCACAACTAGAACTTAGATGAACACCATGGAGCCTTGTGCCTATAGATGGAAATCTTTTTTGTGCCTATAGATGGAAATTTTGCAGCTCATCTTTTCATTTTTGTGGTTATCAGATTTATCCAGGGTGTCAATGCTCACCTCCCCTTTACATGCCTGAAGACTGTCTCCCACCTTTTTAAGGTCTTAAACCATGAACATCTCTCACGGTGCCTCCTGGACACGGAGAATCTATTTTACAAGTGTACTGGTCTCTTGGTTCAACTTCTATTCAGTTCTGGTTTCTGGAGATATATATATTCTATTTCTACAGTTTTCACAGCAAACCCAAAATTCCCAGGTTGTTTGTAGTAAGAAGACTTTCACATTATTTTGTCTGCCATATGATCTGCAGTAAGTATTTAACCCTTGGTTTAAATTCCATTATGTTTCGTATTTGGATAGCAAACCCCAGGTATATTTGATATATGAAAGATCCCATAATTCATTGCTTCTATCTCTCTTGCAATATTCTCCTTTGCCCTATTTTCCTCTCTGGCAAAATTCCAACTTTTATATCTTGTCTTAAATTTAACTCTCTACTTTTTCTGAACTTAAGTCAACAGAGCAGAGAAACACTGGTTGGCATGGGGTGGAGGAGGAATGCTGAAATCCTGCAGATGGATGCCACTCCGTATTCATAGCCCTTCTCTTACCTAAACCTAGACGTCCTTCTGCAATCCTAGTTTCCCCTGTGAGTCATTGCTCCCATCTCAGGGCTATTTAAAAACTTTTCCATTCTCTGTCTCCCCACCCCCTTTGCCTGGCCCCCTTACAGAAGTATTTTCAGAAGATAATCTTACTTTCTACTTCCTGGAGGAAATCGAGACCTTGAGAACAGAGCTTTCTCAATTTCTGTTCACCTGACTTATTAATTCGTGCTGGAAAATATGCCCTTTCTCCTTCATTTCTATTGCCCAACAAAAACAACTCTCTCCTTTTGTCCAAGGAAAGTAACCATATGATTTATCACAGAAACCTGGATACTTGCGAAAGTAAAAGAGTAACTCTATTAATAATTATCCCAGGACAACAGGTGTGAACCAGAGCAGTCCTGGGGAAACCAGAACATATGGTGTCTCTCTTTGTATAAAGTTTATCATTTCGCTCCCCTGGGCTCAGCCCTGTGCCTGCTAAGCACTGCAGTCCTTTATAGATTTCCCTTGTCTTCAGTGTGTTCAAACTTTCTTCTCATTAGTGCTTTACTATTTTCAATATTTTTAAACAACTGCTTCTTTGCTGACTCCTCTCTTTTTCTGGCAAATTTATTGAAAAACCTGTCTCCTTTTCCCTTCTCTCTATGTTCCCATTTTGCCCTTAACTTACAAAAACCTCGCTTCCTTCAATTTCTAGTAGCCCCCGAAAACCCCTCACTTCCGTTCTGCTACTACTCCGTCTTATTAGTACCTGTTTGCAATACACGATCCGTACGTTCATCTTGGGGAGCTGGTACGTGTACCTCACACAGCTGAATCCTTCTCATGGCCCTCACATCCCTGCCTCCTCACTCCATCTCTAATTCCCTTCCTGCTTGCAAAAGATCTACTTTCCTATCTCCTATTATATGTCATATATTTTGTTCCTTGAGTTATTTATACTTCAGGTTGCTGTATCAGACAAACCATGTGATATTTAAGCTTCTGTGTCTGATTTATTTCACTAAGCCTCATGGTCTCCACGTACATTTATTTTCCAATGAATGGCTCAGATTTACCCTTCTTTACTTTGATATCATCACACAGGACTCTCTTGTTCTTTAATAGAACAGATAGCATTCGGAATCACTCCGTGTCTTCAATAGTACCATTTGAGTGGCCCTCTGTAATCTGCTAGTCTCTGTGATCCCCGGTTTCCTAAAATAGCCCAATCAAGGACCTTCTCAGAGACAGTTAGTGATGATTAAATGAGATGATCTAATCAAAGCATTTAGCATCATGGCACATTTGAAAATGTCAGCCATCTCATTGCTCAATCTTTCAGAAAGACATACTTGCTGGAACATCCTGGGTTAAATGGTTCTATCAAGAATTCTGTCACTGTTAGAATCATTTGAGACAAGACAGAAGGGTAGCATGCCCTTATGTCACCACTGCAGAGGTCCAAAAACCTGCATAGGGTAATTTAGGAAGGGAAGTTTATTTCTCCCAGATGATAGTGTATCTTTTATGTTCATTAGGATAGCTGAAATTTACTCTGTACCTGGTGTGTTAATATTGCCTGGTATGTTTGTCCTTGTTAGAAGCTCTCAGTGGCAAGGCCTCTTATTTCCTGTCATGCCAACCCATAGTAAGTGTAGGACAGTGTCAAATGGCATGGAGTTCTGATTCAAAATATTCAATGTGTAACTTATCTGAAAGGTTACTGTATAGTACATACATATATTCATCAGTCCCAAGTGACCATGCACCAGGCACAGATTCACATCTCACCACTGCCAAGCTAGTAGACATTTGCAAACACTTTGGAGCCTCTTTAACTCATTTACCTATTGTTTTTCACATAATCTGAGTGGTAGTTTGAATCAGCTCTTCTTTGAACAGAACATGTCTGTATTATATATTATAGAAATTCCTCAACTACCACTTCAAGCGGAAGTTAACTGTTTAGAACTTCCACTGCCAAAACTGATTTGCTGCAATGTTGATGTTTCGGGCTGGTAATATAGCTCAGTGGCACAATGCCCGTCTGGCAAGCACAAGCTCCTGAGTTTGATCCCCAGTACCACCAACAAAACAAAAACCAAAAAACCCTCCAAAACCCAAAATATTAATGTTTCATAAGCAACACTATAGTTATTGTAGATGACATTTATTCAACAGTTATCTTGTGTCAGTTGCTGGCAAACCTGTCACATATTTGGCCTATTTTAGTAAGTACGAGGATAGAAATAGACATCTGAGCTGAAATGATTATTTTACCTGTTCTCAGAGGAATTTTAAATGGTGTTAAGAGCTTTCAGTACTATCATGCTGTAATAAAATCTGTAGCACCTATTAACTGTGAAAGAAATGAGTGGTATCATTGAAATGTTAGGAATAAAGAAGGAAGTATTCAGTTTTACTAATAGGAATGACTGAAAATGAAATGGTGGGGCAAGACCTACCTGTAATTGGACTCCAACTAATTGATATTGGTGATAATTTTGGCTGAGCCAAAGTTAAAGCAAGTTATTTTAATACCTAAGAAGATAGTGAGAAAATTATCATCATTGTATACTATCATACAGAGGGTTTTTAATTGATGTTTTGATAAGAAAAGCCCAGCAGTACTTTATATGAATGGGTACCATCAAGTTAAAGGGAACACTGTACCTAAACAGCTATTCACTGTGTATGAATGTGTGTTCAAATGCATTTATCTGTTTATTTAGTTTTTACTGAAAAAAATCACATCAATTGTTGATACTAATCTTTAGTAGAGATATTAAATTATAGCAACTATGCTGAAAGTTTTTACACTCTGATAGCCTCCAGTCCCACTAAATTCATTCTTTATCTTGAAGGGTTAATGGCAATTTTAGGAGTAATCTATGTAATGACATAATAAAATGTGTCAATTAGAGACAAATATGGAAAATGAGATCATTAAATTTGTGGAAGTACAAAGGCCCACTTGGGAAATAAAAAATATTTAAAAAGAGGAAATAGTGAGTAATAGAAGGGACGGGAAAAGATAAATTTTGGCTAAAGGAGAGCAAGACAGACTCAGAGACCTGGAGAACCCCTGAAGCCTTTCCCACTTGAACTCTAATTGGTTCCAGTAGGCAACTATACAACATTTTATTAATCAGGTAAGAGAAAAAAATGGCAATTCCTATAAATTCCAATATTTATTGAGTGTTCACAGAGGACAAGATAGTGCTAAAAGCTGCCAATATCTTATTTCACAAAGTACAGCAAGCCTCACTGTACAGATGAGAAAATTAATAGTTATTGAATCTGTGGTTTGGAGTAAGCAGCGTTGGGGAAGTTTATAGTCAGTCTACTCAGAGAGCAGGTGTATGGAAGTTTGTACTTTTAAAAAAATGTGACACCATTTTAGATTAAGAGGACTAAATGTTTGGATTTTAATTTCTCAGTGAAGACCTTTCACACCAAGCTATTGAATTGATTTTAAAAAATAATTTTAATGATATACTACTATGCTGCTGACCTGTTACATATTAAATGATGCATGGAACTAGGATAGTTTTTGGTTATATGTTTTGAATCCTTTTATTTTTCTCAAGCTTTTATGACAAAGCACAATCTGCAGAAGATTACCTTTTCTCTTCATGCCTTTAAAAAGCCATTCTAATGCTGACAATGTAAAATTGGTGGCTCCATATTTCTAAATGAGGGAGAATTGTCCAAGCCAGGAATAATTTCTAAAATGCAGGTTATTTTGGTTCCAAAAGTCCAGTTATTTTAGTATTATACTGCATTTAGTCCATGGTGGTCAAAATTACCAATGATCATGAGAAATAGCTAGAATATGACTTTTTATGATAGTGAAAATTCTTTCTTCCTAAACTTCTCTTCACCGTTCTCATAGTCTTGACCTATGGTCTGTCCTCTGGACAGCTGAGGGATCAAGAATACCTGCATTTCTTTCTTATTCTAAAACACAGCATTCCCAGTAGATGTGAGGGCCCCAATCACACTGTGATGGGGAGGTACACAGCGTCTTACCCTCAACTTCCAGCTTCACCAGCTTGGAATATGCCGTCCCCAGGCTGTTTTTTGCCACACATCTGTACTGTCCTGCATCTTCCTTTTGCACATTGTGAATCCTTAAACTCCCAGATTCAAGAACTGCAATGCGGGCATTTTCCTGCCAGAGACAGGGACATAAGTTTGCAAGCATCCGGTCCAGGATACACTTGCTGTTTTTATCAAGTCATCTTCATCAGTATTATCATAAAATATTGACTTTCATTGGATGTTTATTATGCATAAGATAAAATATTAAGTGAGAGAATGCAAGATGATCTAATTAACCATCATAATGATCCTAAGAGATATTGTCATTTTCTTTCATCTCATGAGGACACAAAAGCTTCCTTGACTCCATAAAAATCATACCCAAGTTTGTCTGATTTAAAGCATTGGTTTTTTTGTTGTAATTTCTATCTATTTATCTGCATTTGCTTGTCAGAAACTAAAACAGAAACTTGAAAAGAGATAAATATAATATATGCAATCATTACTTCATTTAAAAATGACATCAACCTTGTATGTCTATTTGTATTGTCCTGAGTATACATTTTGAAGCTACCAGCGTGTAATACAACAACCATTGTCGATCCCCTGCCACCTGTAGCTCAGCTTTTGTACTGTTCTTGTGCTACTGTGTATGTTTGTTAGTGTTTTTGTTCTTTTACTTTTCAAATTAAATAAATAAATAAATAAATAAATAAAAATGACAGTAACAAACCCCTCCCATGTTAACACCAATCACATATAATTTCATAACAATAAACAAAAGGATTCGGTGAGAAGATTGGGGCCAGTTTTACATGTTTTTTGCTAATTTCTTTAATATGTAGCCTAATAAAAAACAATGGATTTTCATCCATGTTTCTGCGTTCATCTGTTGCAATTCGTTGTTTCGCTTGAAAGAGTTAAGACAAACCCAGCCTCATGAAGTGCCGTATAATTTGCATAATTATAGAAATATTTAAAATTAATTAACATTTAAGGATAAATAGAAATTTAAGAATAAATAGAAATATTTAAGTTCAATTAAAATGTGTGGGGGAAAAATTAAAACTTGAAGTCTGTAAGCATGTATCTAAGTGTTTAAGAGACTGTTAAATTTTAAAATACAATTTTACACAATAATCACTTACCCTGAGCGCACTGTCCCCCTTAATCCAGGAGACGGATGGCTTGGGGTTGCCCATCGTAGTACATGGCAAAACTGCTTTTAATCCCTCTATTATTTTTACATTGATTGGAGGACGAGTTATTTTAGGTTCTATACGGAAATAAAATTCAAAATTAGAAAAGCAACATATATGGTTGTCTTGAACTTAGTTTTAACTTTCTGTTCAACTCTAAATTGTCACTTCAAAAATCATTTTAAGCATATTACATTTTAAATTTTACCAAATGCTAGACAAGTTTTTAGTGGCAATCAAAAAGAAATCATTTATAAAAGTTTGAGTTATCTTTATTTTAGTAAGATCTCTTGTATAAAACACAATTTTTGAAACAGTTTAGATGTTGCAAATTTCCACAGTGTTGTTTTAAAAGCTAGTTACCAAAAATATTGAATAACATAAACCATCAGCATAACAATTCAGCATTTAAAAAATTATGCCAGTAAACAAGAACCATTTGTAAAACTGATATGTTTATTCCATATGGTTTTGAATTATTATTGACTTTCCCAATAATTTCCTTTTCAATTTGATGATTAAAGTTGAGGTTTGATAATGAGATAAATTTATCCTCTAGAAAGTAAACCAGATACTAATAAATATATATCTGAACAAAGCCTATCATATAATTTGGGGGAACTCAAGTCTGCAAAGCAAATTTGTGTAATTTAGTGTTATGTAAGATTCAAGTTAATGTATCAGAAGAAATAGCTAAAGTTGAGAAATTTTATTTTTCTAATATGAAGTTTTCAAATAAAGAAATCATTAGATCTAATATATAGAAAAATTGATAAGTTTAAAATGTTGGTTATTTTAGACTTCACAGATTCATAAAATAATTAAAAATACATTTATGCCATTAGTAATCTTATACACATAAAATAAAAGGTTGTCTTCGTAAGACAGACTAATGAGACAGGGGGTCATTTTATTTCTTTCAGGTCACGTGCCAAAACTAATTTGTCACGTTGAGAATACGAAGGATTTCTCTTTTCCTTTATACCTCAGTGTGTAGGAGAGGAATGGGAAGAGCTGTATGTGATATTTGCAAACACTGTATAACATATTAGTTTCTAATCTAAGCATTTATTATCATTTAAAGTGTTATAGTCCTGAATTCTGGCAAATGTGCAACTAGGCTTTAAAATATGCTATGGGAAAATATCAGCTTTTCTACTCTGCTCTTCGTTACTCTGGCTATAGC
Source organism: Dinomys branickii (assembly GCA_004027595.1). Classification (NCBI taxonomy): domain Eukaryota; kingdom Metazoa; phylum Chordata; class Mammalia; order Rodentia; family Dinomyidae; genus Dinomys; species Dinomys branickii. Next base: position 23,375 of record PVLD010014994.1, read on the forward strand.
CTCCAACTCTGATTGACACTAGTGGATACCTAGACTTCAGATTCTTCCCAGGCACCTCAGGCGTGAGTTGTATTATCATCTAGTTGTGGGCAAAATCTTGGGTTAGGAGTTGCTGTTCCTATAACTGTCAAACAGGGGCTTGTCTGTTTCTTTAATTATGTCCTCTGGACAAGACCCTTGTGATAAAACGCTGAGTCGCACGTATATGTATGTGACATACCTAGTAATGTGTTTGCTCATTTAACTGAAATTATTCCTGCCTTCTCAGTGAGACAAATGTCTTGGTTATCTGCGAGGTGAGCGGTAAGGAGAATCGTTGTGGATAATTAAATATGAAGGAAACTAGGAATGAGTAGACCATTGATCGTGAGTCATGGATCCCACATTAAAGAAACATGATTCATGGGAGAGCCACAAGTACTGGCCAATCAGAAGTGGCCCTCTTGCTGAAGCAGAATGCTGGAGTGTGCCGCTGTGTCAGCACTGAGTCCTTAGCTAACGAACCTTAGAAGGTTCAAGGAGGGATGACCTGGGGGAGGGGAGGGAAGCTGGCGTAGTGACGGGGGCCAGGAGTCCTTGGAAATCTCATGGAGCAGCTCTTTCTGAACAATGTGAAAGCCTTCCAAAAATTTGCCATTTGGTACCTACTCACGTAAATACAAATGAACTCTAAGGAGAGGGTAAAAAGAAGAGGAGAGAAAAATAAAAGGATTTAACATGGAACCAAGATCTAGAATATTAATGCCAGAGAGAAAATTAGAAGAATTACAAAAGTGGTAGCACCATAACATAGCAAAATACTTTAAATGTGCTCCAGCCTCAAAATCAAGTCCTTGGCATTTAGCGAAGGAGACTCATCTGATTTCTTTACTCAATTTTTTGTTGTTGCTCTTGCTCCATGCAAAAACAAAACAAAACAAAAAACTCTCCAGACGTGCAGAAAGAAGGCCCTATGTGCTCCTGGCTGTTTCCAGTTGTACCACATCAACTTTCATCCACAAGTCATTCACTCTGCCACTCACTCATCTTCACTTGCAGGGCTCCGCAGCTCTCAGCGGCTCCTCCCACGCCATTGTTGGCTGTACAGCAGTAAATGCCGTCATCGCTGTCTTCCACACTCAGGATGGTGAGGAGCTGTCCATTCTCCCTAATGCTGTACCGGGTGTCGAAAAGCCTGTGGGTCACAGAGGGCAAGACAGATCAGTGCATCCTCTGTGATTTGTTGCCTTTGCTTACCTGATCACACGGATGACACAGAAGCAGGAAAAAGATGAAATTTGGGTGAGTCTTAAGAATAGCTGTACTTGCTATAGTAACATAAAGCTAGGATATGATAGTCACACAAGTACTGAGTCCTTCAAAATTGCTTTCAAAAGATAATGGCTGCTGCGAATAACAAATATAAAGTCTATTCACAAAAGTACATGGTAATGGAGATACGGATCTTCTCCCATAATTACTGGGAAGAAACATCTAGCAAATGAACATGTGCACATAGACGTGATGAGCAGAAAGGGTTAAAGATTCACAGAAATAAATGACAATTACTTGAATACTCATTCTCTCATTAAACAAATACTGAGGGCATAATAAGTGTCAGGCACAGCTGTAGTTACTTGTGATACATAAATTAGTGAAACAGCTTCAAAGTTTAAAAGCCATACACCTTACATTCATTATCTATTTAATTATGTGCAGATTGTCCATTGAGAAAGGAGTTAGAGCAACGGAAAGATATTTGCAGGGAATTATCAACATAAAAGTGATGGGTTTTTCACCAAATGACAGTTCTTTATGCCAAATGTATGTGGTAAGCAGAATAACAGTTCCCCCAAATCCATAATCATCAGAACCCATGAATAAATTACCTTACAAAGCAAGAAGGACTTTGTAACTGTTAAAATCTCAAAATGGGATATTCTGGATTATCCACATGGGCCCAATATAATAATAAGCATCCTTAAAATTGGAAAAAGGAGGCAGAAGAATCAGAGGAGATAGGACAGTGGAGGCAGAGGTCAGATGGATGGAAACTGCAAGCTGTGTAAGTGAGGGAGGGTGCCAAAGGCTGCACACTGGAAAAACGTGAAATAAAATTCTCCTCTGGGGCCTCTGTATTGAAGTCAGCTTTGTCCACATTTGATTTTAGTCCAGTGAGATTTATTTCATGCTAATGAAGTCTAACAGGGTAATATAATAAATTTATGTTGTTTTAAACCTCTAGGTTTGCGGTAATTTCTTACAGCAACAATAGGAAATAAATGTATATGGTGGTATCTAAAAGCATGGTGTTGCTACACAAATATTTAATAATGGGGGTGTGTGGCCTTGTAATTAGGAAAGGGGTAGAACTGGATGGATTTTGAGGAACATGATGGAAAAAGGCTGCACTTCCTAAATAAATTGTGAATAAAAAAATGCATGTTAATGACTACCAGTAAAGACTTAAAAGGAAATGAGAGGAGTAATGGAGAAAATCTAAATCATTTCAGAGAATACTTGGATTACCATGAACAGGGAATTGGTATAATATGCATGTTAAAAACACTGGTGAAGGCTCAGTTGGAAATGAACATGTTACTGAAAAGTGAAGGAGGTCCTTGTTATACCATGGTAGAGACCTTAGCTAAATGGTATCTTGAAGTTATATGGAACACAAAATTTATCAATGTTTAGCTCAGATAGTTAGCTGAGAAAATTTCCAAACAAAGTGTTGAAGCAGTGGTCTAGTTTCTTTTGTTCCTTATGATTTGAGTAAGAATTGTTAAGAGAAAAAGAAACCAGGATTGAATAAGACCTATCTAGGTTGCGGAAACTTCTGAAAAATATTTCACGTATTTTAATTTGGTCTGTGAGTCTCCCTATTCCAAACCTTCTGGGAGACCTTGCCTGATAGAACAATTCAAAGATATACCACAAGGTAGTTTCTCCCAATACAAGGTAATTTCCCACATTAGAACATGTATAATAGAAGAAAAAACTACATTTAGTATAGAGGTTAGTAAAAATAAAGATGTTATTTTTCCCATCCAAGTTCATGAACCTTAGTTTATGGATACTCATTTAAACATCTGTCATAGACTACTTGTGTTCCCCCGAAATTCATGTGTGGAAATTTAATCCCAAATACGATAATATTAGGTGGGAAGACCTTGGGAAGATGATCAGATATGAATGTGAAGCCTCATGAGTGGTATTAGTGCCCCTTAAAAGAGACTCCAAGGAGTTCTCGTGCCCCTTCCCTCAAGGGAGGACACAACACCCAAAAGGCTAGCTCTGAACCAAACAGTGGGCCCTTTCTAGACATGAATCTTTGGACTCTGAAGTTGGACTCCAAAACTGTGACAAATAAGTTTCTGTTGTTTATAAGCTGGCCAGTCTACGGGTTTTTTGTTGTTGCTGCTGCTGTTGTTGATGCTGCTGTTGTTGTTGGTGGTGGTGGTGTTGTTTAGTAGCACAAATGGATTCAGGGCATTTAGCCTCAATGCAAGCGACATTGCCTGCTAGAGGGCCTGTGGTTTGTTACAGATTTCTTAAAGAGTGTTTTGGATCAGACAACACTGTAATAAGAAAAGGATAGCATAACCTTTATCTGCCAAATCATCATCTTATTTGCTTGACAGTCTGTCTCATTCCATATTGTCAGTCCATTCTAACTTTAAAAAGAAAAGGTGCTCTCAGAGTCAGACTTCTTGACAAATGATTGCACTTTATTGGGATATTAGAAATATAAGAGTTAAGGCATGTCCTGGAACATATATGTCTACACTAAGAATGTCACAACATTTCCTAAGTACTGCCAAGTTTCTTGTAGGTTCTCATCTGGGAACATCCTTGACTTACCCATGTCAGATAACTCACTGTTTTGTTTTTTTTTTAGGTGGGGATGGAATTCTCTAAAATTCATTGAAATTCACATCTTACATTTCTAAAATGAGATAATTTACACTTACATATTCTAGGAGGTGAATTTTAGCATTGGCAAGAGTTCTCGTTTATGTCAAAGATACACGGCAAAGCAGCCACAGACATTCTTATGGGAACAAAATAGAGTACATACTTAATGAGAATTTTATTTCTTGTCCAAGAAATCTCAGGCTGCGGATAGGATTCCACTGCACACATGAAAGTAGCCACTTCTTCAACTAGGGCATCCACAGTTTCAAGAGGAGTAGTAATGACAGGAGCTGAAAGGAGAGGAGAAATCAAAAGAGAACATTCTAGAATGTGTTTCCTAATGCTTCCGTAAAGCAACCAGAGGCCATCACATTTCTGAGGGAGGATTATATTTTCCCAAAGCAAAAGTTTGCCAAGGAAAAAAAAGATTTTTCAGGAGAGAACATTGTTTATCCTCCCAAATGGTGCATCTGAGACTCAAAAAAGAGAGCTTTCAGGAGAGCAAGGTTTAAAATTTATTATATGAGTAGAAGCAGACCAAGAATATGTGTAGCCCAACAGTCAATAATCTGGCTTCCTTTTTTAAAGAAAAAATAAAATGTGAATACAAAATTTCTGCGACCACCCCAATACCACTCAACATGACTGTGAGTGACTGAATGTGAATAGAAGTCAGAATGGAAAATGACAGCATTCTCAACACTGTCTAAACTTAACATTTTTAACAAATTTCATGAATATATGCATTCACAGCAATACATTGCTAAGTGTTCCCTGACAATCTTAGAAAATAATCTAGAAAATGAGACTTTAATACTTGTTTCATCAAATTTATAAAGAAATCACATCTGCATGTAAATGGAACACTCAATAATAAAGACAGATAACCTGAACAAAAAAATAATAAAGCATCTGCATAGACATTTCTCAAAAAAAAAATACACAGAGAACTAATAATTATATAAAAAGATGCTCAATATCACTAGCCATTCAGGAAATGCCAATCAAAACCATAGATAACACTTCACTCACAGTGGAATAGCTATAATAGAAAAGAAAGATAAATGTTGAAAAGGATGTGAAGAAACTGAAACCTTTGTACATTGCTGGTAGGAGTTAAAATGGTGCTGTCACCGAAGAATATGGTGTTTCTTAAAAAATTGTATGATTCAGTATTTTCACTTCTGGGTATATATTCAAAGGAATCAGAAGCCAGGACTCAAATACATATTTGTACACCCATGTTCATAACAGCATTATTCACTAACCAAAGGTTGAAAGCAACAGAAATCTGTCAAATGAATTGGATAAATAAAATGTATATATCTGTACAATGCAATATTTAACAATAAAACTAAATGAAGCCTCATTATATTCTACAATATGGAAAAACTTTGGAAATAGTAAACTAAGTGAAAGAAGTCATCCACAAATGGTCACACATTACAAGATTCTATAGATATGAACTGTCCAGAATCTATAGAGACAGAAAATATATTCGTGTTTGCTTAGGTCTGGGTGGGAACTGGGGAATAGGAGAGCTGGGAGGTAACAGCAAGGGATGCAGGTTTTCATCTACATATATCCAATGAAAGTGTTCTAACATTGATTATGGTAATTAATGTACAACTGTGAATTATATACTTATATGTGTACAGTACATGGAGCAAAAAATACATCCCAATAAGTCTATTGTATCCTATGTTTACACAAATGAAGAAAACAGAAAGAAGGGCTCCAGATATGGGGGCCTGTTTTCCTCCCTCAACCCTCCTGTAAAATGAGAATTACCGGCATTGAAAAGTGTGAGGGGAAGTTAGGAAGGATAAAAATGTATTGGTAAAGGTTGGCCTTCATCTTCAGTGTTTCCAGAAACCTGTGAATCCTCTCAAAATAAAGGTGTTGGGCTCCTGGGCCTCTCAAGGGCTGTATTCTATGGAATGAAAATGCTAGAACTTACGTTTAGGTGCACTTGAAAATCTATTCTATTGTGTAATCATTAGCACGACCAGGTTATCATTTTTATTCAACAAATATTTACTCTTTTCATGTGGCAGGTACTGGGTTGGACTAGAAGCAAATTAATGGAGTGTATGTTTACACAGTGGAAAACTGGCCATGAGAAAGCCTGAAGTCCTGTCCTTTAGGACTGCATGGGTAGATGTGAAGACCATTATGTTAAGTGAAACAACGTGTGTGCACAGATAAAACACTGCACTATCTTACTCATGAAACACGGATCTCATAGAAGTAGAGAGCACAAGAGTGGTTACTAGACTCTTGGGAGGACAGGGAGGGTCAAGGAGGGGAAGAGGCTGACAAACTAGTACGATGTTATTGTTTGATAGCGGGACTCAGTTCTGCAGTTCTGTGGCACAGCAGATGATAATGGCAATAATGCATGTGTATCTCAAAATAAAAGAGAGGAATGTACTCACCGTAAAGAAATGACTAGCATTTTAAGGTGATGGATATGCTAATTATACTGAGTTCATCAGTACTCACTGTATACATGAATCAAGACACCACACTGTATCTCATAAATATGTATAAATATTGTGTCCATAAAAAAAATGCAAAAATCATAGAGAGAGAGAAGAGTATAAAGTATGTTTCTGCCTTATAAAGGACCATTTAGAAGATAAGACAGGATGTATGAAATATCAACTGTAATAATTCTATGCTTGTTATTATTTTGTAATATTGAGTGTCCCCTATTCTCCAGAAATACCTACATTTGAACAATAAATTATATAATGACTTTACTTAAACTGCAAGGTGTAGATCAAAGCCAGTGAAGTAGTACAAATAATATTGTACAATAGCTTTATGAAGTGCCTAGAGAAGACTGGTCTAGCCGGGCATGGTGGCCCACGCCTGTAATCCCAGCATTCGGGAGGCTGAGGCAGGAGGAGAAGCGTTGTGAGTTCGAGATCAGCCTGGGTTACAAAGTGAGCTCAAGGCCAGCCTGAACTGCATAGTAAGACCCTGCCTCGAAAGAAAGGAAGGAAGGAAGGAAGGAAGGAAGGAAGGAAGGAAGGAAGGAAGGAAGGAGAAAGAAGAAAGAAAGAAAGAAAGAAAGAAAGAAAGAAAGAAAGAAAGAAAGAAAGAAAGAAAGAAAGAAAGAAAGAAAGACACCACAAACGAGAAGACTGGTCTATTGTTTGAACACTAGAATACTTACACTTTTTGAACAAACTTCATGATTTTTAGAAGAATGAAAAGCAAGCTCATATGCAGCAAGTGGGGGAAAATAGTGGTAGGAGTGTTTTACTGGGCCGTATCTCCCCAGCTAAAGCTCTTTCTTTAAATTCTGGTTTAAGTCTTGTCTCCTCCCAGTTTCCCTGACTTCTAAGACAGAACTCAATGCCCTTTTCCTTAACTTTGGGCCATTCTGTATATGTTATCTTTATAACACTTGTCACAAGAGTCTATTAAAATGATCTGTTTATGTCTTCCTTCCACACTCAATTTTCAAAACTTTGAGCTTTGGGTCATGGACTACTTCTTAGACTGCTTTAAAATCCCAACACTAGCACAATGACTGATCTGCTGTTTAAACAAACTAAACTGTATTTTGGAGACTTTTAAAAGAGGAATAAAGAGAAATGTTGCAGGAGTGTATTTGAAAATAACAGGGCAGAATGTTTCTGTAAAATAACACTTTGTGTATAGACGTTAGGGCTCTCTCTCTTTTTAAACCAACTTTCCAATACAATAACCATTATAGTATGCATAATACATAGAAATAGAGATGGACATTATTCAAGAGTAGCAAAGAGGCATAAGTTATAGAGTGACAGGCATCATTGTCAGCAAGACCAACAGAAGGAAGAGAATGGATTGTCAAAGAACCTTTTTTGGGGAAAAATGAAGCACTGAAAGGCTTTTAGGTAAGTTCTTTTGACTTTTTATGAAAGAATCATTATGTCACATGAAAGCTACAAGGAATAAAGAAAAAGAAATTCATCTCTAAATAAATTGGATTAAATTTTGGAAAATCAAAAATGAAATTTTAAGTCCTAATAGGAAGAAAAAGTCAATTACATTAATTAGAATGCCAACTAGGGTGACCTTGATATTATTCAGCAAGAACTGATACAAAAAGGCAGTAGACTAATGTCTTTTAATCCTGAAAAAAATGTTAGCCTGAAACTCACATGGTCATTTTAGATGATAATTTAAAGAAGTCAGAATTAAGACACTTAAAATATATATGTTAGCATTGATGTTGGTAAGATATAATTGTTATTTTGATATATTATGGAAAATTAACATGAAAGTAATTACTTTCATGTATTTAAAAAGAAACAGAATTAAATTTGAGACAATCAATTACAAGATAAGAATTAAGAATTCAGGGCTGAAGTTTAGGAGGTAGTTAACACATGCTAAGCTCCACGCTGTGAACAATAATGACCGAGTAAGCATGAGCTGGGTGAAAAACTTATGATTAAATGCATATGTTAAACATTATTAATGGCCACTATCAGATACATAAACTAAAAATGCAAACCTCTAAAACACCAGAAGAAAAAGAAGGACTAGAAAAACTACTATCAGTCAAACAGCCACAAAATAATCAGGGGAACAACAACAACAACCAAAGAAAAGGGAGACAAAGACAAGACAAGTCATGTTTAACAGAAGATGGAAAGCCCTGCTGATGAAATTAACCCAAACATATCAGAAATCACAGTGAATGATACTGATGCAAATTGAACTATAGCATGAAAGACATAAAATCACAAAAGAGAGCTAAATAAAATGACATCAAAGCAGTGCTGAGAATAGAGAAGTCAAAATAAATATATCAGTTTTTAAATAAGAATATAGAATGATAGGGCTGGAGGTACAGCTCAGTGGGCTAAGTGCTTGCCGCTGAGCACTAGGGCCCTGAGTTCGATCCCCGGTCCCGGAAAAAGAATATAGAATGATAGATCAGCTTTAATGTAAGAAAAATGTAAGATGATAAGCGTTTATAGAGAGAAAGAGAAATGTTACTCAAAAGACAAGCCATGAAGAAGACACAATAGTCACATAAATTATTTAAAAATACAGACTCAAAGTAAATATAGTCAAAAGGAAAACTAAAATTTCATGAAAATATGGAGGAATTTCTCACATAATTTAAGCCTTTAACACATCTCCTTTAGGAGATCATAAATCAAATGAAAATAACAATGTGGCTGGAGAAGATATAAACATTAAAATTAACATCATAATTACCTACGTAAAACACTGGATGCAACAACTAGGAAATACAGTTTTTAAGTGATGTAAAGATGAGACATTTGGAAGTACTGAAAATTTACTAAACTAGAAATGAGATTTTAACTTAGCTGAAAAAGTTGATTTCATGCAATCAACTTTTTAATCATAATAACATGTGCAAAACAAAATCTTCACCTTGCTTATAGATCAAGACAAAAATATGAATACATATAGAGTTAAATAGTAGACTAGAAATGATAAAGCTGTTAGGCAGCTGGGCTTATCAAATTCTAAGCCCTGGTGACATACTTTTTTCAAGTTGCAATAAATTAAAAATTTAATAAATTCTAAAACATAACTTATATAAGCTACACTATTAGATCATAATTCAAGAATACTAGACACTAGTGACTAATTTATTTTAAAAAAACAACTAATAATTTTTAAACCAAAATTACTGTAAGTAGTTTTTCAGAAAGGAAAACAATACTGTAATTAAAAGCATTCTGGGAGAAAACTACACATCAAACCATAGTAAAACTGTTATGAAATTGTCAATGAGACCAATAGAAAGAAGAGATTGGATTATCAAAGAAAATTTTTGAGAAATAAAATGAAGCCTTCGAAGGTTTTTAGGTGAGTTCTTTTGAATTTTTATAAATGAATCATGTCACCTAAAAGCTACAAGGAATAAAAATAGAGAAGTTTTCTAGCCCAACTTTGGGCTAACGTGCAGATGTAAGTTAAGCAAGATGTAAAATCTTAAATTAAAAAAAAAAGGATGGTCTTACAAAAATGTAAAAGTAATTTTAAGGGTTCATTGATTATATCAATTTGATACGTTTAGAAGCTTACTTGAGTCAGCTCAGCAATTCTACACCCTAGGAAGTAAGAACCCACCCTTGGTTGGCACACTGCCTGGAAGATATAAAGGGGAAATGCAGAAGGACAGACTGGCTTCTGTTCTTTGGAGGAGCTCCAGGCTTTGCTTTTAGCTTGGGTGTCACTTCCTGGCTTCCAGTGCAGGCTTTGACTTCTGTTGTAGACTCTTCAGCTTTCTAGCATAGATTCTTCAGCTTCTGCCATGGATCCTTCAGTCTGTGATTTGTCTGGACACTGCAGTGAACTCCAGACCTTAAAATGAAACCTTCAGTCTCCAATCTCCATTCTCCAGCGTACAGGCATCCTCTGTGCTCTTCCTCATCCAACTCTGTGGGTGATTACTGAAAACCCATCTTTAATATCTTCTATATTGTAGATCTTTTGTTATATCCGTTTGTCTAGTAAAACACTGACTGATACAGGTTTTGATATCAGGAGCAGGGTCCTTGCTGGGACCCTATACTGGGCCATGTGCTTCAGCAGCCTTTCAAAATGCTTGTGGGAAGATTTTGGCAATGTTTGGAAGTGCTGACTGAAAAAGTAGTGCTGGAACACCTTAGGCTGTACTGTATGGGGGATTCCGGTCAGAGCTCAGAAGACCAGAAAGCCAGTAGAGACCAGGCTCAGGAGATTTCTGCTGGGAAGAAGGACTGCATGGGCTGCTGGACTCCAGATGATGTGTGTTATGGCTTGGTAGAAAGTCTGCCTGCATTTTGGTTATGTCCAGAGACTTTGCCTGAGCCTGAGACTAATGGCAGTGGACTAATTAATCTTGCAGAAGTAATTTTAAAGCAGTCTAATGTTGAAGTGGTGGCACTGTTACTTTTGGGGGCTTTAAACCAGATTTATTCTGAGTGATGATTTAAGATATTTTGAGTTTGGCCAGAAAGGAAGTTCTCATAAAGCTGTGGACAGCAAAGATAGAGCAGAGGAGATCTTGATTGCTGAGAAGGAATGAGAGAATAAAAAAGATGGCCTGAATGCATCACAAGAAGCAGCAGGACTCTATCTTTTGCAGCCTCAAACGTTCAGAAGTGAAAGACTGCTTTTTGAAGAAACCCACAGAGCACCATGCTCTGGAATGACCATGGCCTATAGAATTTGTTCCTTGGAATTGGATTCAGAATGCTCAGCAATCCAGGCACTTAACACCTACATCCAAGAGAGAGGAAGCCTGGCAGTGGCACCTGCTGGCAGTGACCTTGGCATCATCCACACAGCACTGGTTTTAGGTGCATGCAGAATGGGAGAGTTGTGGGGTCAGGGAGGCTCTCATCCACATTTGAGGAGGCCTGGAAAGCCAGTCAGTGGACCTCTGAGAGGGAGGTGTGTCAAGCTGTGAAGCAGCGGAGATCTCAGAAGTTTGAAGAAGCCAGGACTCTGGATCATCTGGGGAAAACTGTAAGGGAAGGTAGCAGAGCAGGCCCAAGACAGAAAGCATGGGGGCTACAGTCACCAGAAGTGCCATAGGGGCACGTCCATCCAAGCCCTTTAAAGTTCGCATCTTGCCAGAGATTGCCTCAGATGCTACATACGGAACTACAGGACTTCATGTTTGCCCTGCTAGATCTTTTACTTGCACTGGCCCCATTCCTTTGTATCCGCCTGTTTGTAACTTTTGGGATGGAAGTGTCTATCTTACTCCATTAAATGTTGGAAGGGTTTAACTTTCTTTACATATGTGTAGAGGCTCACAGCTGAGTTTTCCTTAAATCTCAGAGGAGACTTGCTACTTGGACTTTTCAGCAATGCTGAAACTGTTAGCACTTTGGTAACTCTTGAAGATCGACTGAATGCCTTTTGCATTAAGAGATGTTCATGAGTCATTAGGGAACCAGGATGTTACGATTTGTGTCTAGGTGTCCCCCCAAAGCCTCATGCAGTCATAGGGATTTTTTGGAGGTGGCTAATTCTAGAGTATGTGTTTGGTGATGCAGTGCTGGGATTAAAGGTGCTGGGATTAAGGGTGTGAGTGCTACACCTGCCTTAGGGAGGTTAGCCTGCATGTAATGTAAAAGGGCAGAATGATACTGTCAATGTCTCTCTCCCTTGCCTGTTTGCTTGCTCTTGCTGCCCTCTGCCCTCATGACAAGTTGCCCCTCTACCATGTGCCACACTGCCTTGGATCTGACCAATTATGGACCAAAACCTTTACAAGCTGTGAGTTAAATAAACCTTTCCCCCCTTAACTTTGGGCATTGGTTATTTTGTTTCAGCAATGAGAAAAGTAATTAATACAATAATTTATTAGAAAATTCCTTTAAATAGGATTCTTTATATCAACAGTTGAAAGAATATGTATAGATGTTAAAAATGTAGTAATACAATTTTCTGTCCAATGCCAATTTAAAAACCTTTTACTAAAGCAGGACATGCACATGTGCACACACACACACACACACACACACACACACACACACACATACTCATTCAGACAGGATGATTTGAATTGTCTTGGTGCAGGAGGGAGAGAAATGTTCCCTGAATAGATGAAATAGCATATATAAAAGCTTAAAGAGGGAAGAAGACTGGTGCCCTAAACCGATGACAAGAAAATAGGAAGATTTACAAAGAACGGGCAGGAGAATGGAGAAATTAGAGAATGAGAAGGGAAAATCAGCGCTGTAAGAACAACCAGCAAAAAAAAAAAAAAAAAAAAAGAACAACCAGCAGTGAGTGTTGGCAGAATCTAAGACAGCATGTGTGTCAGTGAGGAAGGAGAATCAAATGCTCCCCAAAAGCGCCTGCTGAGTTTTCTAACAGGCAGGATGCTGATGTATACAGGTTCTGTCGTCCCTGGGCAGTGGAAGACAGGTGGGGGGGGGGGGTGACTGAGCGATGGGAAGAAGAGACTGACTGTGCCTGGAAGCGAGCCATCTTCTTCCAGCAGTTTGCCATGGAAGGGAAGAGAGGCCTGACTGCACAAAGAAGGTCTGGGCTGAAGGTGGGCTTAAATGCCCACTGAAGTACGTAGTAGAAAGAAAAATGTTGGATATGGAAGACAAAGAGGAAGTGATTGAGAATAACAGATTCTTGAGAAAGTAGACAAATGTGGGAAACAGACAGGAAGAGCATGGGAAGGGTCCCACAAATGTGGGGCCCTCTCGAGTCCCACTGAAAGGGAAAAAAAGAGGGACACAGAAGTAGGTTCTTCTTTTGCGCATAGGAAACTAAAAAGAGGGATTATGGTCTAAATGCTCCTCTTAATGAAGTAACTGGTTCCTAAATTTACAAATAAAATTTCACATATATAGAGAGAAAGGTGGGGAGACATATGTACTACACACATAAATACATATGTAGATATATACACACAGGGAGACATATAACATGTGTAACATCGATGTACATACACATATATAAAACATATGTATGGATAAAATATACAACCCATAACAAATTATGTGTATATGTATATGTATACATGAGAAAAAGGAAGGAAATAGAAGAATAAATTGAACAGAAAAATGTTAAAGTATTCTTATGTATGAGGATGAGGTGCAATTTTATATTTTTGTTTTGCTATGACTTATATGATTTAAAAAATGAATACATGTTACCATTGTAATAGAAAAGTTATAACAAATAAAATATCACAGGGACATTAGTATTTTAAGTACAGTGGAAACAAACATAAGCAGTAAAGATTGAGAAGGTCAGTCTTTTTGAAGAAGAGTATTTTTCTAAACAACTAACCAATAAAATAATCAATAAGACAGTTACATAGATTTTGAGAGCTAAAAACTAAAACTTATATTAAACTTCTGGGCTGCGGTAATGGTGGACCTAAAAGTTAATGGATGATTTTGGATACTTTATCGTTCTCACCAGCCACTGAGAGGTAACTTAGCACAGGGCTGGAATTCAAATCCCAGCTCTGTTATTTCCCAGCTCCCCCAGTACATTTACTCATACTTAACTTTGGTCTCTTCAGCTCTACATGGACATAAGAATAAGACCTGCACAGGTGCTTGTCATGAGTTCAGTAAGTGAATATACGGAAAGCATTTAAATTTTGCTAAGTGTATATGGCACACAATGTCAGTGTTATTTGATTCTATAATTTCGAAAGAGAAATCCTGACTGGTAAGTGTTCTGTTGGGATCTGGATTACGTTCAAATTTACTGTTAATGTTTAGCCCCTGGAATATATCCCCAAGAAATAATTTCACTCAGAGAAAAGGACACAGAAGATTTTCGCTGATTAAAATAAAAACAAGTTATTTATACAAGAATTGTACAAACTGTAGTAAAGTGAGGGAAGAGTTGAGCACGCAGATAGTGAGTGGTCCTTCCCCTATGGTTTGTTGGAGCAAGCTTATACTGGTTTATGAGAGCCAGTTGTTAATTTTTCAGGAGTTTTATGAAAGAACTGTTAAATACAATCTGCATTAAAACATAAATTGTATAAATTTATAATTATAAATTTATAATTGTATATTTAATATAAACCAGCATACTGTTATCTAAACATATTATAAATTACTGCAAATAATACCTTGTAGAATATTAATGGTGTAAAAATGTTTATGTTTTCATGCTGGGCAAAGATGTGTGTAGCTGAATTGTACAAACAATACTATTGTCACACTGTTTTTAAAGGATACATAGAAAAGATGGAAAAATATATGAATGTAGAATCCTGCATGTATAAGTAAATATTTCTGCTTTAAATTTGTACATTTTGTATTCTCAAAATGTATCTTTAAAATCATGTATTATTTTATACACAACATTAATTTCTTTTCACCCAATACACATGTAAAGAAGTGGCAGAGGTAATAATTATTAATGTGATCTTTACAATGAATGACACAAATGTTTTTAAGACTAAAGAAGTAAGACTTAGAAAGTCTTGATGATCTTAGACACAGAGAAATGTATGCCATGTAACTAAGAACTTTATTTTGTTAGCATCTTCTATAACATTTAGGGACATGACAGTCTTATGTAAAATTTGACTCTGTTTTTTAAAATACTAGGTTGTACAATTTATAAATAAACCGTTATGTTCTATGCATTATACTTTTCATTCATTATGCCATTTGTTTATCACAACAAATATAAAGGTAGATGCTAGTAATATTGCTGTATGTAGATTATGCAGGAGGGCTGGGAATAATTAAATAGCTTGGCTAAATATCACAAAAGTAGGAAGTGACAGAACTAAACATCAGGATTAACTTGGTTTAAAGTTCATTTCTCTTAACTATGATATAGTATGCCACATCGTAGTGGTTACAGATAGCAAAAAAGGTTTACATCAATATTAGTTTCTCTAGGCAGAATATAATTGGTTAAATTCAATTTGCCCATATTTCAAAATTACCCAGATTTGCTTTCCAATTTTTACTGATGCAGTTTCAGAGTCGTAGTTGATATTTGTTGATTCAGCAGATTGTCTCTTGTTTACTCTCATTCCATTACCCAGCTTTCATCTCAGTCAGAGCCGGTTTAAATTAGGGCACCATTTCTTGTCCTGCTCCAAAGACTACATGAGTACAAATATATGAAAATAAACACAACACTTTTCTGGACCTAAAATGAACTTGACTTGTACAGCAGCCATTTAGTGAGTGTGACATGATATTACTTTTCCCTTGGAGTTTATGGGTAGAACTGGACATGGCCATCGACATACTAACTTCTCATGGAATAGCTGCTGATTACAAGGACCAAAAGGACTATGTGTATACAGCAGTCACGTGTATTTTCTGCTTTCTGGCTCAATAAAATTAGAGCTGAGACTTGGAAAGTATTCATGTTTCTTTAACATCATGAATGCAGTATTTCTGTTCAAATCTCACCAAAAGGCTACCGTTGCTCTTTATTATCTTGCATCTCTGAAGAAGCACACATATTTAACTGGAAATGTAAGTAACTTTTGTGTTTCATTGATAATCATACTTAATAACCATATATGAATGTTGTGTCATTAATTCCTTGCAAAAGAACACATTCTTGGCCCTTCTTTTGAGAAATGGCTCTGGCTACAGGCAGTTCTGCACAAGCTATTAATTTCTGAAATTACTTCTTTTGGAGGCAATTCTTTGCATTCAACCATAGTTTCAGAAAAACCCACATAAAACATGCAAATGACTGTTCAAGGGTGATCATTACATTGATCATTGACAATGCTTAACATAATACTGGCTTATGGTGGGCACTTTATTTTGTGAGGAAATGATGGGCTTTCTCTAAACATACACAGAAAGATGCCTGGGACCAGGAAAAGGAATCTTGATCTCATTATTTTCTTCCAAGCTTTAAGTATCCTCGTTTCACTTTCTCCATTATCCATGGTCCGCCCCATGGCATTTTGCCATATAACCCTAATTCCTTTACTGTTAGTTCTTTAGCTGCCCTGACCCTGGAAAGCACCCATCCTCAATTAATCCAACCATCTGTCTTCACTACTTATATATTCATATAGTACTGGTGGATAAAGTGAAACAACTGCTCAGGTCAGGGTCATTATAAAGCTGCTGTCCACAGCCCCAGCTGGGTACTGCCTGGCCCTTGTAATCCCCTGTCATATTCCTGAATGGACCACTCCCCTTAGATTCTCTCCCATCTCCTCCCAGTTACTCTCCCTCAGTGACCTCAAGAACAATTTCTTTGGAATTAAGGTGGGAGTTAAAGAAATCTTGACATTCACTTCAAGGTCAATAATGCTCAAAGCAACTACAGTTCCCTAAAAACACAAAGAGTAATGCTTGCAATGCACAGCAATACAAAAACATTCACCCAGGACTTGCTGTCCTGGATTTCAATGACAGCTGTGTCCACATTGATTCAGTCATATGTCAAATCTATGAGTCCTATCTTTGTGTGTGTGAGTGTGTGTGTGTGTGTGTGTGTGTGTGTGTATGACTTAAAACAAATGGTTACTTAAATATAAACTGAAGATGAATCAGACTCAAAAATTTCTAGGTGTAGTAGTCAATGTGGTCACCTTGAAAATGGGATTTTGACCAGAATTCTTTGTGCATATTAAATTAAGTGCTGTTTATATGAATGCCTGTATTCCCCCAGAATTTAATACCTTTCCATACACTTGATCTTCTCTCATAAAGCATTTTAGGTGTTGTTGAAGTATGTGGTTGAGGCATATACTCAGCAAAATGTTGCCAACTTTCATACACAACAATTTTTTAAATTCTATTGAAATTGAGCTAATCATTGAAAGTCTCATTAGTTGAAATGATCCAGAAGGACAATGGCCTTTGCCCCTTTGCTTTTAAATATTAGGAGACCCATTTAAATTAAACTTAAAACAATAACCTTTAATCCCACAGTTGAGTATTAATACCAAATCTGAGTGTTAATTTTATGAAGGAAGTAATAGGCAGAGATTTAGAAAAGAATCCTTGGAATACTCATGCACTATTTTAAATATGTCCATTTATTTTATAATACATTATTGCTACAAGCCCTTGGTTTCAGTTGTGAGGCTCCAGGAAAATGTATGCCACCTAAAAACTCTTTTTGTTATTATCTTCTGGAAAGAAGAGGGAAGACAATTATGAGAATGTCTGGATGGAGCATTTTTATTACTTTTAATAGTGTTTAATAATATATCAAGGTGATGCTTTTCTATCAGTATTTTCTGCACAGTTCAACATTTATAATTTTAAATACTATATTTTCATGCTATAATTTATTTTCAGAACTGGTATATGTGTTAAATGGATATTTGCTTCCCCAAGCATGGTGTTTTAGGCTAAGGTTGAGTTAAATCTATACTAATTTAAATTTTATAATAAACAGACTAAGAAACACGTTATTTAATTTTGAAGTATTAAACCTAATTACAGCAGAAGATAAGTTATAAGAAATAAACACGGATTAAGAATCTGATTATTTTATTTAAAAGCCAGGATACTTGGCAGAGTTATCTCTACCCTAGAGTATTTTGAAATTTTCAAAATACAGACAGTTTTGTTTTGAAATAAGACTACAGTGGGACCTGGCATATAGCTCAGTGGCACAGTGCCTGCCTGGCAAGCATGAAGTCCTGAGTTTGATTCCCAGTAGCAAAAAAAGATACTTTATCTTTGATCTTTGGACACTAAAAATCATCCCTTTCTAGAATATAAGTTATGAATTTTTCATAAAGAGGTTTTGGACTTTGGGTTTTGTGCACCAAATTCTGATTTGGACCATCAAAATCAATTGTCCAGTTCATAAGACTGAATTTTAATGAATTTAGCATGTAGTGTGTCACTTTTACACAACTACATGGTGTAGAATAACACAGATAAGACTTACGAGAATCCACAAGTCTAAGTACGCTCATGCTACCTTCCCGCACATCCGCTGTACAGTCAGGAAGTATAAAATCTGAAGCCAATATTAAGTCTTTCTGGCTATTATTAGCTATTCGGATGTGTCTAGATTCTCTTTTATATGAAGTACCTGAAAGAATTCACTGGAGATTGCATGCTATCATGCACTTGAACATACCATTCTCCTCCAGTAAAATAGAAAGACAGAAGCACCAAAACAAAAGTAACCCTGCACAGTCAGAGAAAAGACTGATTCTTATTTGCACGTGAACCTTGAAGTTTTAGCTCCAGAAGTTTTAGGAAACTACACAATCTAAAGGAATGTTTCCCTCTTATGAGAAGATACCCCTTTACTGATCTACACAATACAATTTTTTTGTCAACAGAGTAATACAGACAGCAAAATCACTTAAAGTGTTCAAAAACACAGAACAGTTTTACTCCACGATCATGCATTTAATCTGAACATTTTGTAATTCATGTCATTCAACTTGCTTTCTCACATCTTTAAAACAACTTTCAATGAAGCGCTGGCTCAGTCACTTTGTAAATCAGAGTTCCAGCCTTCTAGATTTGAAGTCCACTCAGTAGTGTCAGTTTCATAATGCACTGGCCAGAAACCGTATCTCTGTGGACATTCTTGCTACTGCAACAGGTGTTTGTCAGTTTCTTAAGTTGCTTTCCTTTCCCCTGAGGTGGTGTTATTTCCGGTACATTCCAAAGGCTCTGAAAAAACGTTTGCAGTCTCTTTTCCCAGCCAAATCATAACGCCAACCTCAGAGTTACTCAGAATCTATTGTCCTCAGCCTTGCACTGTGTAGGCATGTTTATCTAGTTCTGATTTTCAGCACCTAAAGTATTTATTAAGAAGTTGATAAAATAAAAACTGAAAAATGGAAATGATTCTTGTTCAGGAGCCAAACACTCTGAATGTTGGGAAGTTGGAAGGATTATATTCCTGGCAAACTTGGTGTGAAAAGGTTTTCATCACTCATTTAGACCACCCTGAAGTTTGACATTCACATATACAAACAGACTTGATAACTTGCAGTCAACCTGCTAACGTTTCCCCTAGATGGGAGGACTCTGCCTCCACTATAGAGCTGAACTCGCTACTACAGAACCTAGGTATAGCATAACAATAGGCAAGAAACCATTTACCAATTGCTTACGTATATAGTTTCCTCTTTTTGTATACATACATGCTACCAAGTAAAACCAAAGCTCACCATACCATGAATCAGCAGTCATCGAGCATGCATACAATTTAGGACTCTGATAAGTCAACAAGGAGATAAGACTGCTTGAACTAACCTTTGGGAAGTTTCTCAGTCCCGCTGAAGGCAACCAGAGTGAGGATATGTACCAGTGGAATGCTGAACAGCTCTCTCATGTTTAATCCGGGCTCGCACAGGAGAAAGTTCCTTCTGGACAATGCAGGGAAAACGCCACACAGTTTACATTTTAAAGCATGGTGTGTTACAGTAGGGTCGGCTGCTAATGACTGTCCGTGTCAGCGGCTCCACAGGCTCTGAGTATAATCGGGAATTCTCAGACCCGGCTGCAATGATGGACAAGGCCAGCTGGTGAGTATCCACTTAGGCCGGTAATGCAAGTGGAGGGCTGGAGGAACAAGGGAAAGAAAATCCCTTAAGAATCTCTTTTAAGACAGTGGCAGGACAATACCAGATGCCTTCTGCCACCATTACCCTACACCCTGAGTTATAGATTTTCTGATTTTCGGATGCAGCCCATCGCCTTTCCAGCACTCAAACTAGAAACATGGGTCTCATTTAGACTCCTCTCCATCTCTGCTGATTTCCTCCACATCAAACCCTTTCCAGTTCATGCAGATTGTACCAACTAAATCATCCTTGCATCCTTCCCCTCCTTTGAGTCTCACCAGTATCATGCTGTCCCAATGTCTACCTCAGACATTCATCTCTCTGGGTGATGGTCATAGTATCCAGTACTTTCTCTGTCTTCTGTCTTATTATTTAATCTCTTCACTTAGCTCTTCCTGCTCAAAATCCTGCAGTGTCTCCTCATCACATAAAACTACATTTTAGCCTGCTGAGTGTCACACAGGAGGAGGTATGGAATCTGTTTACCTCAGTAGCCTCATCTTTTACAATCATGTTTCTTACTATAATATTCAGACCTGTTGACGGTGACCCGTTCTGGAGTTATACGACCGACTGGAAGGCAGTCATCTTATCGTACTTCAAGCATGCATACAATTTAGGACCAGGTGAGACTACAGCCACCATCTGCTGACACATGTATGAGAACTCAACACATTCTAGCAAAATGAAAGATGAATAGTAGGAAGTGGGAAGATAGATTTTTCTCAGAGAAGAAGGGAGTCAAGCGATGGAAGGAGAAAAGAAAGGAAAGGAGATGAGAAAAGGGAAATAAGATACGTTATGTACATGCACTGATTCCCCCAAGGAAGGCAAACAATACATACTGTAAACATATACTAATAAAAAGTTTATGAATTAAAAAACTTTTAAAACAAAAAGAATTAGATACATTGGATCTTACAGTAAGGCAGTCTTGGAAAGTCTTGGGAAGAGAGTGATGAACCGATGTGAGCAAATGCATGCAAATCACAGCAACAAGGAAAAGCTGCGGCCTCCCCTCCAGTTTATAAAGCAATCTGAAATGCAACTCACGCATGCAATATTACAAGAAAAAGCAATAGCCAGCATAAGGTGTATAGTGAGAAATTAATCTCAACGTTTGTCCAAGGCATTCTCTTCCCTTCCCCTGGGGCAGCGATTACTAACTCTTGCTGTCATGTTGTTGCTTAGCCTTCTAGGTGTTATTTGTTCGTCTATCATCAATGTGACTAACAAATAAGTTACTCAGGTTTACTCAATAAATTATTTGTTTTCACTCAAGCTGCCATATCACTGTCCAGTGTAAATTCTCTACCCAGAGGTAATCACAGTTTTAAATTGGGGATGTATTCTTCCAGATCTTTTCAGAAACACACACACGTGTTATGTGCATACAGAAAAAGATCATTGTTTTGTGGGAGGTTTGAGAATAGCATCTTCTGTCAAAGATGTGTCCATGTTCAGCCTCAGAGAAACTGGTGCTGAGGCAAAATTGGATGTGCCAGAGATTTTCAAGGAAAATGATCACAAAGATCAATGGGGAGGAAGGATCTGTGTATCAGTAAGGGGCAAGAACACCAAGATTGCAGAGCTAGTCTGATGTCTGGGAAAGAGGGGAGAAAAAGGAATCAAGACTTGGGAGGAAAAGGTTCAGATTTCAATACAGCTCTAAGAAAGTCTCATCTATGACTGGTGAGCAGCAAGCACAGATGATCTGTTGGGGGAATCCTTCAGTGGGCAGAAATGGTGGTGCTATGCTATTTCCTGCCGTGCTCAATCATAGGCTACAAGAAGCCCAGGCACAGCATGTTGTGGTTTGGATATATTTTCCCTAAGGTTCATGTGTTTGGGACTTGTTCCTCAAGGCAACAGTGTTCAGATATGATGGGACTTAGGATATTATTAAATTGTGAAATCTCGAACTTCATGATGTGAATTAATTCATTGATGGGTTTACAGATCAATAGAATTATTAAAAGTCAGGGCCTACGTGGGAAAAGCAGCACACTGAAGGTTTGGCTTTCAAGGGTATTTTATATATATATATATATATATATATATATATATATATATACACACACACACACACATATATACATATATATACACACACATATAATTTTTATAATATATATTATATATATTTTTACCTAGACCTTTGTCTATTTTTTTAATAATATATTATATATATATATATATATATATATATATATATAATTTTTTTTTTTACCTGGACCTTTGTCTCTGGCTGTTTCCCTTTCTCTCTGCTTCCTTGGCTGTCATGAGGTGAGCAGCTTTCCTCTGCCATGCCCGCCCACCACGCTAGTTCTGCCTTTCCACAGCTCTGAAAGCAGTGGAGCCAACTATCAGTGGAAACCACCAAACCCAGGAGCCAAAATACATCTTCCTTTGAAGTTGTTTATGTGAAATATTTTATCACAGAAACATAAAACTTAGGGAACATTTGCACAGAAAAATGTGGTCATGACTGTGAATTTGACCACATGATTCAGAAACCTTTAGGACTGGTCTGTGGGACGAGTTGGAAAAGCTTAGAGATGCAAGCTAGAGACACCCCTGCATGAGTTAAGCAGAACTGAATGGGACAAATCTGGTGCAAGCTCAGAGGACCAGAATGCTGATAGGAATGCAGGCCTTAAAGTCTGTGCCCATGGGTTTGAGACAGGAAAAAGGACTCTACTGGGAACTGGACAAGAGGCTCTTTATGTCATGTTCTTGTAATGAACCTCTCTACATTTTGTTCATGCCCTGAGATGCTCTGGGAAGCTGAAATTAAAGTCAGTGGACTAATTAATATGGCAGAGCAAATGTCAAGGCAAAATGGATTCAGGCATAGGTATTAATGGCTGTTTTTAGGCCAGATTTAAAGTAAGAATTTGGATCGGTTCTGCTGGTAGTCTTTTTGCTGGCGGAGTCTCAAAGTGGCAGATGGCATCACATGGCAAAAATAGGGAGTGTGTGTGTCTGTGTCTGTGTCATCTCTTTTCTTGTAAAGCCGCCACGATATACTCAGGGGGACTCTAGTAACTTCATGTAAGACTAATCTCTGCCCAGAGGTCCCCCTTCTAAACATCATAGTGTGATTAAATCTCTGGTCCTTTAATACCATTAATGTATGAATTTGGGGACTGAACTCCTGCATAAGTTCATGTGCAGAACAGAGATTTTACCATATTATACAGAAGCACACAGTACTTCATTATTTCTATTTGTGACATAGACTCTTCAGACAGGGATATACGATAGTACATTCAGTTATTCCTCTACTGATAGGCATTTGGAGTTCCTTCAGTGGAACAGAAACTGCTTCAGTTTTCCACTATTGAAACTGATGCTACAGTCCAAACGTATATCATGAGTTTTTGTTGTTGTTGTTGTTGTTTCTGTGAAAAAAATTCTCAGGGAAATACTCACAATTTGGAAGTCCCGGATTTAAGAGTTGGCAAATTTTAGGTGATAAAAGGTACAGCCAGATGGTGCATGATATTGTTAAAGTTTCAATCTAAAATATCTCTCCTAAGTCTTCCATCTGGAGGTGAGGCCAGCTCAGAACAGGTGGGCCACTCCCGAACCATGACGTGGAAGAATGTGTTCTCACCTCCACCTGCTGCCTTCTCTCTTTGCTTTCTGGCCACCATGCTGTGAACAGCTTTCTTCTGTCATACCCTTTCCCTATATGGTGTTTCTGCCTTTGAGCCTACAGACCATGGACTGAACCCTCTAAACCATAAAGCCAAATAAACTCCTCCTTTAAATTGTGAGTATCGAGTATTTTGCACCAGTGCCCCAAAGCCTGCCTAATCTATACACCACACTTAACTATAGGAGAACCTATATCTCCACCCTCTTATCAACACTTACTATCTTTTTCTTTATATTAAGTAGAGTAAGAATGAAATGTCATTGCTTTCATTCACATGTATGTCATGAAATAGTATTGGTAATAAATTTTTAAAAATATTTATTACTCATTTCAGAAAACTTAGTTAAAAATTATCTTCAAAATATAACATTTTAACTTAATTTTTAGAATTTTAAAATTTATATATTATGACCCAGTGGTACTTATCCCACAAAAGCAAAGGTGGTTCAACATTATAAAATCAGTTAACATAATCTATTACATTAGCAGGCTATAAGAGAATTGTATGATCACATCAATAGATGCAGAAAAATAACTTGACAAAATGCAATATCAATGTATAATAAAAACTCAGCA
The DNA here is from genome assembly GCA_004027595.1 of Dinomys branickii. Taxonomy (NCBI): domain Eukaryota; kingdom Metazoa; phylum Chordata; class Mammalia; order Rodentia; family Dinomyidae; genus Dinomys; species Dinomys branickii. The sequence goes on from PVLD010014994.1 coordinate 47,521, forward strand.
AGTTAGGAATAGTGGGGACAGAAGGACAATGAAATGGAGTATCTTAAGAAATATTAATTAGGGTAGAGACTACAGTGTATCTAGGTGTTGTGTAGCCTACATCTATAAGATTTTGAGGGGGCGCTTAGAAATGTTTGTTTAAAGACAGAATTCATTATATTGAACACTTACTGTATGCTGGACAACAAATAGTATAAGCTGATGGCCCTTACTGTCTGGTAAGGGAGTAACTATTAAACAATTCCACAAATAAGTAACTAATTGATATTCTGGAGAAATATATTGTGCTCTGAACTTCTATAAAAAATGAATCTGACCTAATCTGAATATTTCAGAGATGTTTCTCTGACAAAGTGGCTGAGTCTTACAGGATAAGTAAGGATCAGACAACCAAATGAAAGAAGGGCTTGTGATAGACCTTAACCTTTGATGGGAAGTACACACGAACATGGAGGACTACGGTGTTGTAATGGAAAGGAAAGAACGTTATGTTTTTGAGCATGGAACATGAGAATTACATTACAGTTGGGGAAGGGACATCATTCAATACTTCGTGTATTTCAGTAAGAACTTCATTTTAAGAGAAATGAAAAGCCATGGGAATGTAGATTGCAAGTGAAGCTGTAAAAGTGAATAATATATCCTAGGGGAGAGTGTAGAAGAAGAGGTCCTAGATATCAATTGGTCAAAAGATATCCAATTTTTTTAAGAGTCAGTCCAAAATCATGAACTAGAAAAAAAGGCTGACAAGGAGTAGCTAGTGAAAGAGAAAAAATATATATATAGGTTTCAAAAGTTAAGGGAGGTTAGCCTTTTCAGAAGGAGCAAGCATTTCCCGGGAGTATGCAGAGTCCTACTGAGCGGTCAGATAAGGAGCAGAAAGAGTTCCAGAGTTCACAACAAACAATGCATTCATGATCTCAGTAAAACAAATTGGCACAGGATGGTAGAGAATGAAATGAGAAACCAAAGTCACATAGATCACGCGCTGCACCGGAAGCAAAGGTGCCAAGGACACGCCGTGAGAAGAGAGCGGGAGCGGTGAAAAAGCTGCGTATCCACATGCAGAACAATGAAATGGGACCCTTAGCTCATACCACGTACAAACATTTAACTCAGAATGGATAAAAGAATCAACTGCAAAGCTTGAAACTCTAAAACTACTAGAAAAGCAAGGTGTGGTGGTGCAAGCCTGTAATACCAGCACTGAGGAGGCTGAGACAAGAGGATCTCTGTGAATTTGAGGCCAGCCTGGACCACAAAATGAGTTCAAGGCCAACCTGATCTGCATAGTCAAACTCTGTCTCAAAAAGCCAAAAAAAAAAAAAAAAAAAAAAAAAAAAAAAAAAAAAAAAAAAAGGATGTAAGTTTAGAATTGATTGAGACAGTGAATCTTGGATAGTATTCCAAAACTACAGAGAGTGAAAGCAAAAATAAACACATAAAATTACATCAAACTAAAAAGTTTCTGTACAGAGTAAAGAGACAATCTAGGCAACAGGAGAGAATATTTGTAAACAACACATCTGATATATCCAAAATATATAAGAAACTCCAACAACTCAATACAGCAAGAAGAAAACCAATTATAAAAGAAATAAAGGATCTGAATAGACATTTTACAAAAGATAAAATTTCAACTCCTATAGAGAAGCACTTACCACCTCTCTCATCAGGGAAATGCAAATTAGAACCACAATAACATAGCAGTGCTATTCAAAAGCCTATTGTCAAACAGACTAATGATAACAAGTATTGATGTGGATGTGGAGAAAGGGAAACCCTCAACAGTGTTGGTGATAATGTAAATTTTATCCATTTTCCTCAAAAAACTAAAAGTAGAATCACTACATAATGCTGGTATCTCACTTCTGGTTATATATCCAAAGGAATTGAAATTGATATTTCTAAGAGCTACCTATATTTCCATGTTAATGCTAGAATTATTCACAATAATTAAGATACAGAAGCAACCAAAGAGTCCATCAACAGCTAAAGAAAATGGAATACTATGTAGTATTAAAAAGAAGGAAATTTTGCCATTCACAACATGGATAAAATTAGAGGGCATTATGCTAAGTGATATAAGGCACAGACAGAAACTCAAACACTGTATCATCTCACTTACATGTGGAATCTTTAAAAGCCAAAGTCATAGAAACATACAGAAGAGAGGTAGTTTACCAGAGGCAGGGGTGGAAGCAGAGATAAAGGGTACAAAGTTTCAGCTAGATAGGAGGAATACACTTTAACAATGAGTTGTGCCATGTATGACCACAGTTAATCCTAATGTATATCTTTTAATCTACTAAAAGAATAGGGTTTCAGCATACCTACCACAAAAACTGGTACACTGGTGAAGCAGTGGATATTGCTCAACTGACTCCACCATGCATACATAGATCAGAATGTCATTGATCATCTCAATAGATGCAGAGAAGGCTTTCGATAAAGTCCAACATACATTTATGTTAAAAACCTTAGAAAAAATAGGAATAGACGGCCTCTACCTCAATCTGATCAAAGCCATCTACAACAAACCAACAGCCAACATCATACTAAATGGACATAAACTGAAAACTTTCACTTTAAAGTCAGGAAAAAGACAAGGATGTCCATTGTCACCACTCCTATTCAACATAGTTCTGGAAGCACTAGCCAGAGCAATCAGACAGGAGAGAGAAATAAAAGGAATAAGGATAGGAAAGGAAGAAGTCAAACTATCACTATTTGCAGACGACATGATACTATACATGGAGGA